>JAJLTT010000046.1:0-55450 GCA_030568315.1 Myxozyma sirexii
CGGAAGAGCAAGAAGCGAAAGGTATTTCCCACAGTCTTACACAGACAGCCATTGACTGCCTACTAAACGCTCAATTATAGTCTACATTCGATGACGAGCGACCGCTTTCGCAGCCTGACAATCTTAATACGATCATCCAGAATCTGACAATGCCGGATCATTTAGTGCAGGTTGCTGTCGACTACGCCAACGCAAACTCTGCTTCTAATGCTGATGTGCAGGCATACGCCAAATTAGCAGGTGAGAGCTCTCCTTTTTTGTGCAGGATACGAGGCCGAATGCTGATGCGAATTTAAATCAGGCGCTACCTGGACATACTATGTCCGTGAACTAAGTGTCACAATCGGCCGATATTCTGAGCCAGTAGCTGGCCAACTTGATCCCGAGGGTGTCGACATTGATCTCGGTCCTACGAAAGTTGTGTCGCGCAAGCATGCTATCGTGCGCTATGACCTGAACATGCGCGTCTGGATTATCGAAGTTACCGGTCGCAACGGCGTCAAGATTGATGGTGTCACATACAAAGGCGGACGCAGCCAGGCTCTGCATAGCGGTAGCATACTTGATATTGGCGGTGTGCAAATGATGTTTGTATTGCCGGACCAGGTTCCGGGAGATATGGATGGCAGCCAGCACATGCACGAGTACGACGAGTCTGAAATGATAAGTACGCGGGCACCTCTTACTAACTCGTCGGTGGCGTATCCCAAAGGCGTGGCGATAATAACGAAGCCGCAAGTGCGCGGAGTCGAGACTATTGACAACACTTATAACGATTTAAGTATGGATGAGGCACGCGATATCAAGCCGCCGTATAGTTACGCGACTATGATTTCGCAGGCGATTTTGTCAAGTGACGAAGGCAAGCTTACGCTGGCGGCGATCTATAGCTGGATCTCGGACCATTATTCGTTCTATCGCCATGCGAAAACTGGCTGGCAGAATTCAATCCGACATAATTTGTCGCTAAGTAAAGCGTTTCAGAAAGTGCCTCGAGCGACTGATGAGCCGGGCAAGGGAATGAAGTGGCAGATTAACCCAGAGTATCGCGATGAGTACATCAAGAAGCTTCAAGACAAGGAGCTTTCTCGTCGACGAGGCGCGGCTTTATTTGCGGGACATGGGCGACCGAGTATGTCGATTCCGAATACCAGTATGCCACTTGCCGGATCACAGCTGCCACTTAGTGGGACTTCGCCAGTTTCTTCGATGACGTACGGCACACCTCCGAAACAGACATCAGGTAAAATTTATTCTCTATTTTGAATTATTTAAAAGAAAAGAAGCTAACGAAGATACATTAGCGAGTATAGCGCACGTTTCCGAATCAGCGGATATGGAAAGCTCAAATAGTAGTAACCTGCACTCGACAACCGAGTTACCCGCGCATCCTCAAGATCGACATCCACAATCATCTCAGCTCCAGCCACAACCATCGCAACAATCGCAGCAGCCGCTATCGGCACAGCAATCGCAGACCGGATCTTCAGCGTCGGTAGTATCGACCGGAAGCCCGATTTCGCTAGGACTGCGAAGCAACAGCGAGACGAAGACGCCGATAATCAGTCGGAAGACAGATGCGCTTGCGCTAGCGCCGCCGTCGTCAGGACAGCAGAAGCAGCTGCCTTCGTCGTACATGCCGAATAGTTCGCCAGCGCAGTTTTGGACGTTTATGAACATGTTGACGACGACGCCTGGAAAGCCGGATTATTCGCCATCAAAGTATGATAACTCGCCTGTTGCTAATGACCAATCGTCGCCATATAGCTCACGTCAGCAGAAACAGCAGCAGCAGCAGCAGCAGTTAGAGAACGACGATGGTGGGAAGGTGGGATCACGGTCGCCGCAGCGTATGAATGGGAATGGAAACGCGCTGTTTGAAGCGGTGAATGCTGTTGCAGGCGGAAGCGGGAGCGGAGAGAATGATGGGCTTGGAGATTTGCAAGGGGTTGATTTGACAAGGTAAGTTTTTGCTCTGATGAGCTTGAGAAACAGAGAAGCTAATCAAATGGGTGTTTAGAGGATTTAAGCAGATTGGGAAATGGAGGAACGGCAAGTCTAGTGAGGCACTCGAGTCGTGAAATGCGATGCATGTATTATATAACCGACAGGAATTGCTTATTTGGAGCGGGAGTTGTGTATTTGAATTGAAACGCGTATCTGATATTTATTGGTGTTTGCGTAGAGCTGATGATGATGATGATGATGATGCATTTCTTTTGCAGAGCGGATGACGTAGAGTGAATGACGTAAGACAGGATTAAGGAATCACGCACGTGCGCTGTTATTTTTTTATAAAAGTGAACGCGGCGCAAACGCTTCCCTGGATTTCCACTATTCCAAAGAACTTCCAGCGATTTTTTTCCGTAATAGCTTTGATTTGCGTCTGTGAACGGATTTACCAGGGAATTGAACGTTATTAAAGAAGATTACTGAATAATTAGTATAATTGAAAGATGTCTACGAGTGCTGCGCCAGTGAAGACTGATCGTGAGTGGTATGTTATATCATGCGCTGCTGGATATTTGCGGATGCAGATCACATCGAAAATAGAAGACTGGCAGCTAATATCATCACAGGCTTACTAGTTGACTTGAATGCGATTGATTGCTGACGGGCGATCTTCTGATAGCTCCGACTGAGAAGTACAAGACGATCGTTGCGGATCTTGTTACGTGGAAGAATGTGTTGCATTCTGGGATTGCGTTTGCGGGAATCCTTGCTTCGCTGATTGCGTTGAAGTATGTCAATGTTGCGGCTATCTTGTTGAACTCGGTCTACCGTATTCTTGGAAGTAAGTTAGTTTGTTTTGTGTTTATGGTCTCTGTTGGATCGCTGGTTTGATAAGAGGATGATGTTTTGACACGTGTGGATCTAGCTGTCGTGGCTATTGAAATTGCCGCCCGCGCACTCGGTCGTTCTCCAGGGTTTGTGTTGTCGATAAAGACGTATAAGGGATACTTTATGATTTCAAAGGCCGTCGTCGAGCCGCTTTTCGACCAATTCGTCGATCTGGCGAATTTCTTCCTGGTCGAGGCGCAGAAGTTGATAAATGTTGAGAGCGTGCCGTTGACGCTGATTGCGTTTGTGGGATCGTATGCTGCGTATGTGATGGTTAAGTTTGTGTCCGTGTGGACACTTTCTTTTATTGGTATGTGTGCTGGTTTATTGATGAGTAAGGACAGAGGCTAACCGGAGCGGGTGTAGGAGTTATCATGGCGTTCGCTGGACCGCCTGTCTACTTCACTTTCCAGAAGCAAATTGACGCACAGATCGAGTGCGCAAAGAAGACTCTTGATGAGAAGACTGAGAAGACGCGTGGCCAGCTGAAGGAGCAGTACGGCAAGGGCGCAAAGAAGGCGAACGAGTACGTTGCGCTCGGTCTCGATAAGGTCGGATATAAGCGCAACATGCCGCCTGTGCCTGCTTCTGCGGAGGAGACCAAGGCCGCTGCGCCTACTCCTCTCGAGACCACGGAGACCCCTATTGCGGCTTCTACTTAGAGAAGCGGACGTGAATACACAAGAAAAGACATTGATATCAGTTGAATAGTGGATCCAAACCGTAGACAACCGGCGGAGATCGAGATCGAAGGCGGGCGAGCGATGCCCGAGGGGTTTGTAGACTTCGGCGGGATTCAATCTAGTCTCCGGGCACCCAAAATCGTCCCGCCCAAGACCACGAGCGAGCCCAGTAAAGTTTTGCCGCCCACAGCCAGCCTTCGTGCCTGTTCACCGCTCTCTGCCACCGCCGTAGAGTGTTCTCGTTGCTGTATAGAGACTGCAAAAGCCATGGCGAGCACCGGAGCAGGCAGCCTCGGGCTGGAAACAAGTCCCGGCTCGTACTCGTCGTCGACCGTCGAGCAGACACCCGACTCGATTCTGTCGTCGCTCGAGGGCCTCAACGACTACTTCCGCAAGCCGTGTTTTGTCCACTCGCGACTGGACGACGCGGTCGATGTGTCATCAGTTTTGCGCGAGTTTTCCGCCGAGACGTTCTCGCATCTGTCGCACTCGTCGCTGGTGCAGACCGCCACCGGAGTGCGGGAGCTGGCGAAGCGAATCGGACAGGCGACGATAAAAGTCGATTTGCGGTCGGTGATGATTGTGACGAAGGCGCGCGACAACTCGCTGATTGTGCTGACGCGACAGCTGGCGAAGTGGCTGATCAAGACGAGGGGGATAATTGTGTACGTGGACGCGAAGCTGCGGATGTCGAAGCGGTTCGGCGCCGAGAGCATGCTGACGGAGGAGCCAAAGGCGGGGACGAATCTGCGGTATTGGACGCCGGAGTTGACGAGGACGATGCCGGATCTGTTTGATCTGGTGTTGACGCTCGGTGGCGATGGCACGGTGCTGTACACGTCGTGGCTGTTTCAGCGGATCGTGCCGCCTGTGCTTGCCTTCTCGCTGGGATCGCTCGGGTTCCTGACGAATTTCGCGTACACCGACCATGAGACGCACCTGAATCGCGTGTTTGACGAAGGCATAAATATCAATCTACGCATGCGGTTTACCTGCTCCGTTCACAAAGGCGGGCACCAGACCGAAACATTCGAAGTCATCAACGAGATTGTCATCGACCGCGGTCCATCGCCATGGATCTCGATGCTCGAACTATACGGCAACAACCATCTGCTAACAAAAGTTCAAGCCGACGGCCTTATTCTGTCTACACCGACCGGCTCGACGGCGTATTCGCTCTCAGCCGGCGGATCGCTGGTTCACCCCGAGATCCCGGCTATCTCAGTAACCCCAATCTGCCCGCACACGCTCTCATTCCGACCCATGCTCTTGCCAGACAGCATGCTTCTCAAGGTCAGTGTGCCTCGTGGCGCGCGGAATACGGCATGGGCCTCGTTCGACGGCCGACATCGCGTCGAGTTGCGGTCTGGAGACTATGTCACCGTCACGGCGTCGCAGTACCCGTTCCCGACGGTATCCGCCGGTCCGATGGACTACATTGACGCTGTCAGTCGCACGCTGAAATGGAATGTACGCGAGCAGCAAAAGCCGTTTAAAGAATACCTCGACGACGACGATTCGAGCCCGAGCAATACGCCCGGCGGCGGAGGCGGGTCGGAAGACGAGTGGGATATTGACGATAGTGTGTTTTTCAGCAGCAGTTCGAGCAGTACGATGTTGAGCGGGGATACTCCGCAGTCAACCGCTACCACGGTTCCGTCGAGTCCGCTGCATAAGGGATTTTCGTTTCTAAATCTAGATCGTCAGTAGCATATGCATACTCGGTCCGGTTCATGTTTATATATTTATATTTGTTTTTTATTTACAATGGTTTTACTTTTTTTCTCTCTTTTTCCTCATATGTGCATGGGTTTATGAGTCCGTTCTTTTGTTTATTTTAGGCGTTTTTATTGAGTGTAATGAAGTATTTTAGAGTGATTAGAGGCGGAATGGGGGTTTTGCCTAATCCTGGTTGGCGAGCAATAATAAAAATGCTTGTTTAACGATTTATTGTTCTCATAAATTTTCAAAGAGTATTTAGGTGTTCATGTAATGTATTCACGTAATGAGGATTTACATCATAGCCTCCAACTCTTCGCGGCCAGCCTTGCTGTAAAGGTACTCGTTTCTAAATATTGCCCAGTCAACATATTTGCTTGCCAAATATAATCCCGTCCAAGGGAAAAGCACGTACCTGGCCTGAGCCTTGTCAACGACGTAGACTAATCCGGCAACCGGGAGGACGACATAGATAGCTTGCGACGAAACACGGCGGAAAGTGTTGAAGAACATATTGTATAAAGCGCCGGCGAAAGGCTTTTGCGCATAGGACGAGACGGAGTACGTCACGATTCCTTTTTTGAGACGTCAGTATTTGATTCCGGGGGTTTCTAGTCGTGCAAAATGGGATTGATTAACAAGTACCTCTTTGCTTGGGACCGCCTGTTACAGAAAACGATTAGTATTCCACGCCGATATTTCACGCTAATTCAATAGACTTACCCATATGTCCCCACCAGCCCAAGTATCCATGCGGTTCCGGCGCACCCATTGTATATTCTAAGCAAGTCAGCAATGAACCCACTAATTCCTGCACCAAAGAGCCAGTCACATACAGTATATCTTTGTGGAAATAAGAGAAATAGTCGGTGATAATCAAACAACAACACTCTTCAAAAGTACGAGAAAGCCAAACGACGTCCTCCGAGTGGTCGCGCTGCTTTTGCCCGGCGTCTCATTGGCTCGTCACCGCTGACGCGTAAACGGGGGTTGTAGTTTCACGTGACGCTGTGCAGAGAAGAAGGTGGACCAAATCTTGCCACGGAAAAAGGACGAGCAGAAGACTAGCCACTTTCCAAAGCAAACCAACAATGTCTCTTCGTGGGTTGACTTGGATTTATCGTGAGTATTTCGAGTTAGTATGGCTGCTGTTCTATGGAGACTAACTGTGTTTCGACTCAGGGCTTGCGTTTCCCATCGCGATCGGCGCCTCCCTTGCGCAGTCATCAATGTACGATGTCAAAGGCGGCACGCGGGCCGTAATCTTCGACCGTCTCAGCGGTGTGAAGCAGACTGTTGTTTCCGAGGGCACGCATTTCCTTATTCCGTGGTTACAAAAAGCGGTAATCATGGACGTGCGAACCACGCCGCGCAACATCTCGACGACGACGGGATCGAAGGATTTGCAGATGGTGTCGCTGACATTACGAGTTCTGCATCGCCCGGAAGTATCGGGGTTGCCGCAGATCTACCAGAATCTGGGTTTAGATTACGACGAACGTGTACTTCCTTCGATCGGTAACGAGGTCTTGAAGGCGATTGTCGCGCAGTTCGATGCCGCCGAACTCATCACGCAGAGAGAAATTGTTTCGGCGCGGATCCGCGACGACTTGGTTAAACGTGCGTCGGAGTTCAACATTGCGCTTGAAGACGTGTCGATCACGCATATGACGTTTGGAAGAGACTTCACCAAAGCCGTTGAGGAGAAACAGATTGCGCAGCAAGAAGCCGAGCGCGCGAGGTTCGTCGTCGAGCGCGCCGAGCAGGAACGTCAGGCCTCGGTCATTCGCGCCGAAGGTGAAGCCGAAGCAGCAGAAACCATTTCCAAAGCTCTTGACAAGAATGGTGACGGTTTGATTCTGATTCGTCGGATCGAGGCCGCAAAGGAAATCGCTAGTACGCTTGCAAAGTCTGGAAATGTTACTTATGTCCCCGGCGGCGATCAGAATGGTGGAGCGGCTAATGCGTTGTTGTTGAACGTTGGTAGATAAGCTAGTCGTCTTTTATACTTGTAAATATCTGCTCCCTTTATCAATATAGTGAATCTACGATAACTCAAATAAGAAGTCTACAAAGGCACATTTAAAAATGTACTAATATGTATATATTCCGATTAATAATACAAAACCCAAACACAACTTTTTATGTTATCAATTCACCCCCCCCTCTCACTCGACTCTCTTTGCGCATGTACGACGACACCAAATAACCTATATATTTACTAAAAACAAAAAATAAAAGCAACCTCACAACCTACTTTTATTTTTGCAGTAATTTATTTCCCGTTCAAGAAAGTGCGGGCCCAGGTCGGAAGAACGAAGGAAGCCTTGTGGATCTCGGCGTTGTAGTACCGGAACTTCTCCTTTTCTTCCTCGATATTGTTGATGCGTAGCGGCTCGTTGACTTTGCGAGTAGCGTCCTTGCTGCAGACCATGAATCCGATCTGACCGGACGGATAGGTGGGAATAGTCGTGTAAGCGTATTCGGCGACGGGGAAAACTTCAGAGCATGCCTTCTTAAGATCGCGGATTAAGGGCATATGCAACCAAATGTTTTCGGCTAGATAAAAAAAACAAGATATTAGCACTTTTAATTTCTCACGTTATCAAATATTGAAAGATTGCCTCGCTTCATGTAGAACCATCAAAAAAAAGTTCACAATCAGCAAAAGCAGGATAGGTGTTAAGAAACAGCACAGCACAACCTTGGGTAGTAATCACGCCGTTCTCGGTCAGCGCATCATTCAAAAGCTCAAAGTACGGCTTCTGGAACAGCGACTCAGCCGGTCCCTCAGGGTCAGAGGAATCAGTGATGATGACATCGAAATGGTTCTTATACTGCGCCAAAAACTTGAATCCGTCCTCGACGTAAACCTTGGCCTTGGGATGCTGCAGACCGACGGCCATTGACGGCAGGTATTTCTTGGAAACACGGATAACACACTCGTCGATATCGCACAAAATCGCTTCTTCAACGCATTCGTGCTTGACGACCTCGCGAAGAACACCGCCGTCGCCTCCACCGATCACGAGAACACGCTTGGGATTGGGGTGGTTGAACATCGCGAGATGGGTGATCATTTCCTGGTACCTAGAATCGAAATTAGAAAAAGAAAATAGCTCATAAGCAAAACTGAGAGAGAAGAAAAGCGACTTACGCAAACTCATCACGCTCAGTGGCCTGGATAACTCCGTCGAGAACAAGAACGTTCCCGTAATTCGAGCTCTCAAACACTAAAACATCCTGATATTTCGACTTCTCGACATGTAGAATCTGGTTGACTCTCAACGTCATAGCCTGTCCAGGCCACAACTCATCAGAAACCTCACGGAACCAGCCGTCTGTGGGAATATATAAGCGGTTAGTATCCAGTCTGAATCGCAACTCGGAGATCCCAGACAAAGACGTATCCAAGCACTCCGGGAAAGAATAAGGTTATATACCTTTAATAGTAGCGTGTGTAAGTTCTCCAGACATTGTTTCTTCCTTTTAGTTGGCGGTTTGAGCTAGAAATGGGTATATCAGAGGAACAGAAAAAGGACAAATGCAAAAAAAAAAGGAAGACACCAAAAGATTTTCGAAGCGCGGAAAAGCGAGAATAGGGTTTCCATGAAAGTTTAATTGCGGGTTTACATCGAATAAGGTAAAAAAAAAATCTAGTTTATATATTTTTATTTCATTCGCTCTTTGTTTCTTTCCTGTTTCGCTTTTCTTTTCCCCACGACTAATTTGTAACGACGGCAGACAATACAGTGAAGACACGAGAATAAAATAAAACAAAAATGACATAATGCATGGCGTATCACAAACTAACAGGACCCGCGTGAAATAAAAGAAAGTCTAAACAGGGGAAAAAAAGAGGACAGTACGATTAACCGAAAAAAATTCTCATCTAGTATATAACAAACTACAAGCGCTTACAGACGCTTGATGATTTCCTCGGTAAAGTGCTTCGTGTTCGCAGTACCCTTCAAATCACCAGTGATATTCTCGGGTCCGGAAGCAATAGTAGTCAAGACGGCGTTCTCGATCTTGTCGGCGTACTCGGTGAGCTTCATGTGACGAAGCATCATGACGGACGAGAGTAATAGCGCAGTCGGGTTCGCGAGTCCCTTGCCGGCGATATCAGGAGCCGAACCGTGGACGGCCTCGAAGATGGAAACTTCGTCACCCATGTTACCAGACGGGGTGAGACCGAGACCGCCGATGAGACCAGAGCACATGTCCGATAAGATATCACCGTACAGATTGGGCATGACCATGACCACAGGCTTGTACGGCTCGGGGTCGGTGACGATCTTGAGACAGGTGTTGTCGAGAAGCTCGGCGCCGAGTTCGATCTGAGGATACTCCTTTGCGACTTCGCGCGCAATCTGCAAGAAAAGTCCGTCTGACATCTTCATGATCGACGCCTTGTGCACGACGAGAACCTTGGGCTTTCCCGTCGCGATGGCGTGCTGGAACGCGTAGCGGATCACGCGTTCGCAGGCAGGACGCGTGATGAGCTTGATGGACTGCACGACGCCGTCGACGACGACGTGCTCGATGCCAGAGTACTCTCCCTCGGTGTTTTCACGGATGAGAACGGTATCCACGTTATCGTACGGGGTCTTGAAGCCGACGACGGAGCGGCATGGGCGCAGGTTGGCAAAGAGGTTGAATGTGCGGCGCAGAGTGAGGTTGAGCGAGACGTGGCCCTTGCCGATGGGCGTCGCGAGCGGACCCTTGAGAGCAACGAAGTTGCGCTTGACCGACGCAATCGCCTCGTCCGGAATCGCGGTCTTGCCGTCCTTGAGAATGGGCGTGACGTCAACGGGTTCCCAGGTGATGGGGACCTAGATAGACAAAGCGTGAGCTTGCGAACCGGAAGTCGAGAGACACGATCTGTAGAGCAATAACAGAAAAACAATGTAGTAGAATACCTTTGCAGCGGCGTAGATGTCCTTGACCGCAGCAGAAATCTCGGTTCCGATACCTGGAAGAGAGTCAGAACAGACAACAAGCAAAACCACAAAAGACCATCGACACATACCATCGCCCTCGATCAAGGTGACAGTGTACTTGCCCTGCCCGCCAACCCAAAATCAGCACTCCAATACACGAATACAAGCAAACCAGCAATAACATACAGCAGCATTCTTGACACCCTTGAACGCAGCAACGTCGGAATTGAAGCGGCGGAAAGCCTAGAGAAGAAAGAGCCGGTGAGTACATTGCTATCGATGCCCCGACGCCCAACCACCGCCGTCACCACACAACTGCGACCACCTACCAAACCAGCCGGGCGCGAGGCCACCACACTGCGCGAGAAAGAAAACATTTGTATTCTCGGTTTTTGAGCCACGGATAGAGACGGGAAGCAGGAGCGAAAGGGTCTGAACAGGCAGCAGCGGCAGAGACGAAGCAAAAGACACCGAGGCCAGGCGCCGGCTGCCGCGGGGCCAATCAGGCTCCGAGACCCCTGAACCTTCTTTTTTGGGCCTAGCGCCGGAGCGCGCAGCGGCGGGGCACTGGCAAACCCCGTAATTCGGCGTTGGTTTGAAGATTTAATGTGTTGGCAGCCGGTGTACAATGTAGTTATTAGAGTATATACTGGCAATTAAGTACAAAAGCAATAATAGTGCAGTTGGCATTACGCAGGACGCAGAGCCTGGGTTAAATTTGTTTGTTTACGCTTCGCTTCTCGGCCCGGGCGGCACTCGGCCCGGGCGGCACTCGGCCCGCGACCTGCGCATCCAGAACTTGGGCACCCCCATTCCTCATCGAAAGTACTTTGTCTCGACAAACGGCATTCGAGCAACTGTAGCGTCTCGTTTACGTCCGCGGACATCGACCTGCACGCCAGTTCCGGACTTCCAGTACCCTTTGTCGAGGTACGCCATCGCGACATTCGTGCCTAATGTCGGACTCGGACTGCCCGAGGTGATTTTGCCTATAACTTTGTCGCCGTCGTAGACCAGGCTGCCTTCGCGCGCAGGCGGACCTCGCACAGTGAGACCTACGCGCCGTCTAGTGACGCCGTCGCGAAGCTGTCCCGCGATGCGGTCGTAGCCGTGAAATCCGCCTTCTGCGCGTCGACGCGCGGGAATAGTCCATGCTAGAGAAGCTTCGATAGGCGTGGTTTGCAAATCGATATCGTGTCCGTACAAACACATCCCGGCTTCTAGACGCAGCGAGTCTCGCGCTGCTAGACCAGCTAGTTTGAGAACCGAATCAGAGGTTTCCAAAAGCTGCTCAGTAAACGCCAGTGTCTTGTCGCCCGGCAAAGAGATCTAAATTGAATAAATATCAGCAACCGATCCCTATAAGCACTACCTCTATTTGAAAAAAAAAAGCCCCACCTCGAATCCGTCTTCACCGGTATACCCGCCCCGTGCAACATGATACGTGCCTCCGTCCTTAAACCGGACAAACGCCGCCATCCCGAACTTCAACTGATCCAACGCAAACCCATCGACGACGTTCTCTAAAACCCCACTGGCTCTCGGGCCCTGGACGGCTAGAATCCCCCATCCGTCCAGAACCTGATGATCGACGTCTTTGAAATCCTGCAGTTGCTCTGAAAAATACGCGAGATCGGAATCGCGGCATCCGGCGTTGGTGACGATATAGAACTCGTCGGGCGAATGCTTGGTGATGATTGTGTCGTCCACTATACCTCCTGTCTCAGGCTGTAGCAATGTCGATAGCGTCGAATGGAACGGGTTTAATTCACGAATACCGGCCGGTGTGATCCTTTCCAGAAACTTTTCCACATCCTTTCCTCGGAATCTAAGAATCCCCAATATCAGCATTTCCAACCGCATTCTCCATACATAACAAAGAAAACCCACTTATGCTGAACCATATGCGACACATCAAATAAGCCAGCCTGGCTACGAACCCATTTATGCGACTCCACGTGTGTCTGCGAAGAATACAGCACCGGCATCGAGAATCCTGCAAACGGCACCATCGTCGCGCCCTGGCCCACATGTAAATCGTACAGCGGCGTCTTTCGCAGCGCCTGCGTAGACGCAGCTCTGGTTAGCTGTCCGCAGACATGTTTGGCCAGCGGTGATCCCAGTACAATCGACATTGTTTGTTTTATGGTGAGTTTGTCTGCTCGGCCTGTTCCTGAACAAAGGGAAGAAAAGAAAACACTGCGGCTCAGGAGTGGCCTCACGCACGGCCAGCGCCTCCCCCGCAGCCCCTCCGGGCCACACTGGAAAACTACAATACGAAACACTACGCAAAACCAAATTACAATTGCTATGTAAACGCATACAGGTCATATCATTACTGTGCTAATAGAGCTTTCGCAAACCGCCTTACAACTTCTGCATGGCAACGACGTCGGTGGACTGGACATGTTCCTCGTCCTCCTCGATCTCGGCCTGCAAATCATCAAGCGACACCTTGTCGTCCTCAATCACAACGTTAATCTGTATCTTCTTAATACCGTATCCAACAGGAATAAACTGGCTGGCACCCCACACAAGACCGTCCTTCTCGATAGCCTTGACGTTGGCGAGCATCTGCTCGATATCAGTGGTGTCATCCCACGGCTTGATGTCGAGAGTGACGATAGACTTGGCCGCAGGCTTGGGTCCCTTTGCGGCCTTCTTGGCCTGGTACTCGGCTAATCGCTCAGCCTTGACGCGCTCGGCTTCGGCGTCCTCTTCGTCGTCATCAGAGCCGAAAAGGTCGACCTCGTCGTCCTCTTCCTCGGCGGCGGCAGCAGGCGCAGCCTCAGGAGTGCCCTCGGGTCCAAGTGTAGCAATATCAGCAGAGGCGTCGCCCGGGAGCGTGGTGCTAGATCTTGTTAGTCCTCAAAGACTTGTCGCTATAGGCCAATATAAAGACAACTTACAACTCGCTCTCGTACGAGGCAATGTTCTTGTACCAACGAGCAGCAGCACTGTATACACGTCAGCACCATCCCTACTTGAGTCACTATATCTTTTGCTTACGGGTACTTGGTGCTGTCGGGAGCAGATCCCACAGCCTTGAAAACAATCACATCGGCCTGCGACGGCGCGAACCTATACGCAGTCAATTAGTCCCACACTCACTCCGAAATCCATTCGACCATGTCCAACACAAAGAGATACATGGATATGCAGCGACGCGAATGATAATTAAAAATCAGAAATGTATAAAACATGGGTTTGTATTCAGCCAATCGCGGGGTCTTAATCCGCTATCATAAACACGGACCATTGATTTTCATCATCGCATATATATATAGCGTAGTTTAATTTCATTGCACACTTCATTCACCAGCAGAACGAAGAAAGTGTGTCGCGCATATCGTGCCTTACTGTATCTCTTCACATAATCGACGATAATTCAGTTCTTTATGAAACGTACCCAGAAATGTAAGATTCGGCAGTCAAAAACGAGTTGAGAGCAGCGAGGCCTAGATAATGACAACAATCAGCACCTTTCTTCATGATTAATCAATCACCAAAAAGGCAAGAGAAAAAAGGAACCACATTATTCCTCATCCACCACCACCTCCTCAACAGAGATCCAAGCGAGAAAAAAAGAAGACGTACCGCTAGCAGAAGTAAGATCTCCAAAACCCATTGTAAATGTGTATATACTTTATTAAATCAACAGTAAATAAAGAGAAAAAATAGTGTTCTAAAGCAGACAGCGAAACAAGTTTTTCCAAAGAAAAAAAATTTATGTGTGCGTGGCTCGCTCGGATCTGTGCTCAACGTGTAATGGTCGAGTATGGCATATCTGACGCTACGTCGCTGCTTTATAACCGATGGGTCTGATAATTGTCAAGAGCTGAGTAGATTAAAGAGCAATTATATGGAATAAGATAGCATAGAATAAAAGTCTTTTATTATACATCTTAAGTAAAGTCAAATAGTCCAAGCCGTGTAATTACTCGACGATCAAAGCCGTGTACTGCGCTGCACAAGTATCAAACAACGCGCTCTTCTCTTCATAGTCTGTCAAAAACGCAATCGAAGGGTCCTTAGCCTTGAGTGTTCTATAAAATATAAATCGATTAGCATCTCATAACGCACAGCAGGGTGGGCAAAAACGTACTCTGAGAACTGCGAGTAGTCGCGACCAAGTAAGATATAGAGAATAATAGCATTCACAAGGACCTCCGAGCTCTCACCATCACGCTCGAGTGCGGAAGTAATAGC
Organism: Myxozyma sirexii; assembly: GCA_030568315.1. Lineage (NCBI taxonomy): Eukaryota > Fungi > Ascomycota > Lipomycetes > Lipomycetales > Lipomycetaceae > Myxozyma > Myxozyma sirexii. The sequence goes on from JAJLTT010000046.1 coordinate 14,396, forward strand.
ATCTTCTGCTTCAGGATATCTGCCCAGCTGAATATCGGCCACGGCTTGGCCGACGAATGTGCGCGCGTTGGAGGAAGAGGGAGTTTGTGTTAGTTCTTCGTAGATGTAGAATGCGTCTTGGTATTTATCCCCACCCTGGATGTTAAAGAGTCAGTGGTGTCTGTCAATAATAATAAATATAGTAAGTAGGAAGACACACGATACTGAGGTCGACCCATGCTTCAGCGAGGTTGAGGAGCATATTATCCTGACCCCATCGTTTGGCGAGGGCAATCTCTTTTGCCGCCAAGTCAATCTTATTCTGCGCCAATCGAATCTGCACAGTCATCGCAACACTATTGCTCAAGAGTTTAGTCTTCTTCAATATAGCTAGGCAAAAGAAATCAAATAGGGACGTACGCGGCTAGATTGTTCTCATGCTGACTGAGCAATAAAAGCGCATCGTCAACTTTGCCAGCTAGATACAAAACGATTCCTGCTAGAACCTGCACATTGCCATCCTCACTCTCAGTTTCAACGAGTTCCTGGACGAGCTCCAAGCTCTCGTCAACCTGTCCGTTTTTATACAGTGCCAGAGCTTTAACCGCCGCCAGCGCGGCAGACGACTCGGTGTCTTCTAATTCAGATACGACAAGAGATGCATTGCCAAGAGCGATCTGTGCGCGGTATTTGTAGATTCGGGATTGTATTTCGGCAGGGGCAGAGAAGCCAGCTGTTGAGTGCTCGAGAACTTCCTTGTACGCTCCTTGGTAGAAGAGATTGTGGATAACGAAGAGCTCTGCGATATAAGTTAGTATACTTTGTGTAATTGAGTAGTAAAAAAAGATTCAGCAGCATTGGATACCTCCAGAATCCGAGAATTGATCCATTGCGTGCGAGTTTGTTGGCAAAAGACGCTGTCGAGGGATGATTTGGGTGTGAAGCGCAGCAGCGAGTAGGGGTTACCCTCCTTCAAACTGGAGGCGGTTGCAAGACTAATTCAATGCAGCCGTTTATTAGATGTGTTTGGAAACTACAAGTATCTTTGTACATTTCATTTTGTTTTAGGGTTGTTATTAGTGTTATTAGTGTAATTAGTGTTATTAGTGACGCTGCTGAGGTAGAAACTGACTGCCGCCGGACACAAGCATCAATAACTTCTCGAGATCTAAATCTAAAAGAATAGTAGTGATAATCGGAATTAAACATCACATCATAAGCTAAAAATACATTTAAAGATATCACGATTGCAATCGGAACTGCGTTGTTCAGAGTTCCTCAATCAGATTCGGGCTTTCTGAGAATTACGTCAAACACTAAAGAGCCAACGGTCCTGAGTTTCAGTAACATATTGTGACCAGAACGCGGAATAAGTTTCAAGAACAGGTGTTTTAGATGCTGGTGACCTGTTCGCTGCCAAATAAACTAGATGAAATAAACGGGTTGTGAATTGTGATGATTTGAGGGTTCGATGCCATATGGGAGCCACAACGGGCGGAGATCACCAGCCAACGATATCTCGGGCCCGCCGCTCTCTCAGACCGCCGTTCGACGACACCGGGAACGATGGCAGAGCAGGAGAAGAAATCGCTCAGAGTAGCAATCATAGGAGCCGGCATGGCGGGAATAAGCTGTTGCCGGGAATTGCTGGCGCGCGGAATAACCGATATTACAATCTACGAAGCGCGGGATCGGATAGGAGGTCGAGTATGTGTCTTTTTTTTTTATTTTTTTTATTAGTCTTGTCGATCAGATACTGACGAGAACAGATTGCGGAATCAAATAGACTGGGCAAAGCAGTGGATTTGGGACCGAACTGGCTACACGGCGACTCACCGAGTAACTCGCTGCAGGAATACTATCACCAACCAGATGTAGTGCTCGATGACATTGGCGAGAACAATGTGATCTTTGCCCGCGACGGGCGGATGCTGAGCGCAAAGGAGCGGGACCAGGTCGAAGGCCGGATGTGGGAATACGTCGACCGCGCGATAGCGTATTCAGCCGAGAACTGCGAGGATATCGACGAGAAGCTGAGTCTGGTGGACTATGTCGAGCAGGAGATGACGCGCGACGGGATCGTCGACGCGCAGCAGCGACAGGACATCCGCGACGCTGTCGCGATGTTTGGATTCTACATTGGCGAGGCCGCGAGCCGGCAGAGCTTGAAGTTTGCCTGTCTCGAGCAGATGGCTCCCGGCGCGACGCTGTTTGTCGCGAGCGGGTACAGCGGGATCCTGCGCGCGGTGGCCGAGCCGGTGCTGCGCTCGCCCACGGTGACAATCAGGTATAGGAGCGCGGTGGCCGTGGTGCGGACGGTGCAGGCCCAAGTCGAGATCTTGCTCGAAGGCCGCGACGACGACGACGACGACGACGACGACCGCGCCGAAGCGTTCGACTGGGCCGTGGTCGCGGTGCCGCTGGGGGTTCTGCAGCGCGGCGGCGTGCGGTTCGAGCCCGCGATGAGCGCAGGCTTGCGGACGGCGGTGGACTGCCTGGGCTACGGCCGCCTCGAGAAGGTCTACCTTGGCTTTGCGCGCGCGTTCTGGGGCGACGTCGACCAGGCCGAGTTCTTCTGCGCCGAGTACACGGCGCAGCGGTGGCCGCTGACGGCCGTCGCGCTGTCGTCGCTGCCGGCGCTGCTGTTCTACACTTATGGCGAGATATCCGAGCACGTGTGCGCGCTGGCGAGCGACGCGGCCGTCGTCGCCTTCTTCGAGCCCTACTACAGTCGTCTGGCGGGCTACGACGCGGCGACGGACACGGTGCGCGGCGTCGTGCGCACGCGCTGGAGCCGCGACGAGCGCGCCGGCTGCGGCAGCTACGTCTACGCGCCCGCCGGCGTCCGCGACGCGCGCACCCACCTGGGCCGGCTGCGGGCGGGCATGCGCGGGCGGCGGGTGCTGTTTGCGGGCGAGCACTGCGCGGACGAGCTCGAGATCGGCACGGTCGGTGGCGCGTTTGCGAGTGGAAGACAGGCGGCCGCGCGAGTCGGACGACGATAGTTGCCGGGTGGCGGAGTGCTGTAGCGGCGGGTGGCTACGTCATCGGCCGCGCGGATAAGGTTTGCCCGCGGGAATTCCCGTGATTCGGGCGCGCAGCAAGAGTGCGAACGAGTCGAAGAAGAATAAGAAGAAGAGAATAAGAATAAGAAGAAGAATAATAAGAAGCAGAGAATGCCTCTCGTCTCGCCCGTTCGTGGCCGTTCGTGGCCGTTCGTGCCGGCGATCACCGCGAACGCGAGTACGCCGTTCCTGGCCAACCCTCGCCCTACGCAGGAACAGCGCGCGCTAGGCCGTCGGCGAACTAGTGGCAAAACCTTGTTTAGGGTTTGGATCACGGCGCCGCCAGGTTTGGAGTCTCGCGAGTATAAATATACCGCCTTGCTCGCCCTCACCATCCGTCACCAGTCTACAATCATTACTTGTTCTTTTACTACTACTACTACTACTACCTCAATCATGGCTATGCGCAAGGATATCGCTATCTTCTCCGACTTTGACGGAACCATCTTCATGCAAGACACCGGGCATGTCCTCTTTGACCGCCACGGCTGCGGCTCCGAGCACCGCGCAAAGCTCGACTCGCAAATCAACAGCGGCGAGCGCTCCTTCCGCGAGGTCTCGGAGGAGATGTGGGGCTCGCTCGACGTGCCGTTCGACAAGTCGATGGAGGCCATGACCAACAACCTCGAGATCGACCCGGACTTCAACGACTTCCACGACTTTTGCGTGCGCGAGGGCCTGCCCTTCAACGTCATCTCCGCCGGCCTCAAGCCTGTCCTGCGCGGCGTGCTCAACGCCTTTGTCGGCGAGCCCTCCGAGCGTATCGACATCATCTCCAACGACGCCCAGATCTCCGACGACGGCTCGGAGTGGAAAGTGCTCTGGCGCCACGACTCGCCGCTCGGCCACGACAAGTCGCTCTCCATCAAGGAGCGTCGCGCACACTACCGCAAGCACCTGCCCGCAAACACCAACCCGCTCATCATCTTCATCGGCGACGGTGTCTCGGATCTGCCGGCGGCGCGCGAGGCCGACGTCCTCTTTGCCCGCGCCGGCCTGCGGCTAGAAGAGTACTGCAAGGAGAACGGCATCGAGTACATCCCCTACGACTCGTTCGCGAACGGCAGCATACCTCAGCTAACGTACGCTGTTTTATGCATGTATATATTCTCCGATCAATGTATGTTTCCCCTTTATGTGAACGCTTGTGGATGGCTGTGGAGTATTATTAGTTTAATTCGGGAGTGAGTAATAGTATCCCGCCCATCTCCCGCACGCGCGCGCGTTGGGCGCGATGAGCTGTGACGTAGAGTGTCACCCAACCTTCACGTGATGCAGTTCAACCTAATGAAGTCAATTAGAGCTGCATTCAGCAAAGACTATTGCGACGCGTGTACAGTAGCTACAATGCAGCAAGAGCTCGAGGAGGAGGTGTTTTCGATAAACGCAATATATGAAGAATGTATGTCCCAGCAGGCTTCCAACATCTTCGTCGTCCGGCCGCCGTCTCATCCCGAACTCTCCTTCCAAATCTCATTTCCATCATCCTATCCCGAAACTTCTGCGCCGTCTCTCCTCTCCTTCGATTGTACACCGTCAGACATCGAGCCTTTCATATACGTACTCGATGCGGGTTTACGTTGCAAAGTGAGCACCGCGATTTTGAACGACGTTTTGCAGGCATGCTTTCATCCCGGCGAAGTGTGCGTCTTCAACTTTTTAGATGAAATCAGCGAACGACTTCATGTTGACCAAGACTTATATCAACAGAGAAAGCGTGCAGCCGGCGAAGCCCTCAGTTATTTGCACTCATTGAATGACCGGTATGGCGGGGGTTATTCTAGCGGAGACGATGACGATGACCTTGATTGGGGTATCTCGGACCCGATAGTCGATCGCAAGTCTACTTTTGTAGGACGCGCTATTGAGGTCCACTCGGTCGAAGAAGCGAGGATGAAATTGTCGATTTTGAAGGCAAATAAAAAGATACAGAAAGCAAGCCATAATATGACAGCATGGCGCATAAAACCGGAAAACGGAAACGCAACGATACAGGGTATGTACATATGGATCCCGGTATATTCTATGTATGCTAAGTACATTATAGATTGTGATGATGATGGTGAGTCGGCTGCTGGCGGAAGGTAAGATGGTTCAAAAAATATGTACTTGACTACAAATGCTAACTCTGGACGTTCAGATTATTGCATTTACTCACAGTAAGTTTTATATATCTTTCTTGAAAAATAAGAGAAATACTTATTAACTCTATTAGCTTATGGTATGGCTTGGACAGTCTTCAAAGATACCCTATTCTAACTGTTGTAGGATCAATGGAACGTCATGGTCGTGGTCTCAAGATGGTTCGGCGGAACTCATATCGGTCCAGATCGGTATGCCAATCTTTTTATTATCATACTACAGTCTGCTAATCTCTCCAAAAGATTCAAGCATATAAATAACGCGGCAAGAGAGGCTCTTGTCAATGGGGGGTTCGTGGTAGATGCTCCGAACGAGAAGGATAAAAAGAGTGGTAAATCAAAACGGAAGTAGTACTCCTAGACATGTACATATCGTTTGTAGAATATGCATTAGAGCTATACGGCTATATAGCTATGGGTTACAAAATACATTTTTTAACTTTTTTCTTCGTGATTTATTATACAGTCGTATTTCTAATCTACATGCCTGTAAATCTCATTTCACCGCTTCTGCTTCTTATTCCCTTTCCTATCATTTTTCTTACCGTCGGTCTGTCCGGACTTTCTCTTCTGTCCTTTCCGACCTTTTCCACCACCACCACCACCGCCGCCGCCGCCGCCGCCGCCACCAGAGCCCGAAATACCTTGTTTCTTCCTCGCGTTACGAATCATTTGATCTTCTTCGCGCTTATCTTGTTGCCGCTTGCGCTTTGCTTCTTCCTCGCCAAGTTCTTCTTTCTCTCCTTCTTCAGCTTCTGATTCAGAATCATCCTCTCTCAGCTCGTCGAATTTCTTATGTATCACAGATTAGTAAATGATATTTATAGTCAGAACAATATACTTACAGTATTAAACCGTCCCCAACTTTTCCGCCCCGTAGACGACGACGGACTTCCTTCCTCTGCGACTTCAGCATCAATAACCTGAAATCCAATTCCCTTCAATATCCTAACTTTATTTTCCCCAACTGTGATTTGTGTAGGTGTAAATGTCGTACTACTACTTTCGTCGGAATCAGCATTCAACGTCCATCGTGATGCATCATTGACTTTCTGTTGATCTTTTTCGGCTTCTTCAAGTTGTTGTTTCGTAGCAGCTTGTCTCATAAACTACATTCAAAATCAGTCAATTAGTCCCTCACGCTTATTATCTAGAGATTGTCATTAAAACGCGCGAGTAATATGTACCTTCATGGTAAGTAATTTCGACGAAAGAGCCTTATCAGCAGTAGGAGACGCAGTCCCCATCTTTGCCGGCTCTTTCAAATCAAGACCTTTACTCAACGACATGTCTGATTTGTCGCGTATCTCCAACACTCTCCGTAGCGTTCTATATGATGATTTTCTTCCAAGCGTGTCGTTTGGAGTGAAAAAAAGTTAGTTTGGCGCGTTGGGAGTTTGAATTTCGCGATGGAGCTCATAACTAAGTTTTTTCAATAGAAAAATTTCTAGAGATCAATCATTGACATTTATAAAAAGCCCATTATACATACCGTTGGTTATTTGGGTCGAGTTTGATTGATTATCTGGAAAGATGAAGACGGAATTTAAGGTATGGTTATATATTTGTGTGCAGCGGTGGTTTATGAGGATATGTGTTGACCATGAGTTAGTTTTTGAACTTATTGGGAACAGTATATCGACAAGGAAACCTCGTATTTAGTCCGGATGGCGGTAGTATTCTCAGTCCAGTCGGCAATCGTGTTAGTTGTTTTGATTTGATAAAGTGAGTTGTTGGTTTTTATTTGCTATGCTACGAAATCACCTGGCAGGCTAACGTTTGGGCTAGCAATAAATCATTTACATTCGCATATGAACATCGCAAGAATATTTCCCGAGTTGCATTAAACCCTCAGGCAACCCTCCTGTTATCCGTCGATGAAGGTATATTCATGATTTGGACCTATTCTATGCCGCTGTGCCTCTAACAACTTCTGCAGACGGGCGCGGTATCCTTGTCAACTACGTCCGAAGAACGGTTCTGCACCACTTCAACTTCAAAGACAAAGTCGCCGATCTCCAATTTTCTCCCGACGGGAAATATATCTCGGTTACAACTCTGCGACACATTCAACTCTGGCGGACACCAGATTACCGCGAAGACAGACAGTTCGCGCCATTCATTAGACATCGGATATATACCGGCCACCACGCTGATATTACTTCGTTAACATGGTCCAAGGATAGTCGGTTTTTTCTAACGACGTCGAAAGATTTGACGGCTAGAGTTTACTCAGTCCTGTCAGAGGATGCGGTTGCTGCTACTATTTTGGCTGGTCATAAAGATGCCGTTGTCGGCGCATACTTTAGCGCAGATCAAGAGACGGTACGCATTGCTATCTGCCTGGTTTATAATACACATTACTAACTGTCTGTAGATTTATACTATTAGCAGAGACGGCGCTTTGTTCACTTGGAAATACTTGATTCCCGAAAACAAACGACAAGAAGACGATGATTCAGATATGGACCTCGATGAGTCCCTTATGCGCTGGACTATAGCGCACCGAGACTACTATCACCAAGAACCCAAGATTAAATGCGCCGCTTTCCATGCCGATACAAATATGCTTGTTGTAGGATTTTCGAGTGGTATGTTTATGATCCACGAACTTCCTGAATTCAGCATGATTCATCAGCTCAGTATTTCGCAAAACGATATCGATTTTGTGACGATTAATAAGTCTGGAGAATGGCTTGCGTTTGGTGCGTCGAAATTGGGCCAGTTGTTAGTGTGGGAATGGCAATCTGAGTCGTATATCCTAAAACAGCAAGGTCATTATGATGCTATCAATTGTCTCGTGTATTCGCCTGATGGAAGTAAGATCATCACGGGTGCAGATGACGGCAAGATCAAAGTCTGGGATGCGGTTTCCGGATTTGCATTGGTTACATTCACAGAGCATAGCTCGGCAGTCACGTCTCTGGAATTTTCCAAGCGAGGAAGTAACAGCGTTTTATTCTCTTCCTCATTGGACGGATCCATTCGCGCATGGGATTTAATCCGATATCGAAACTTCCGCACATTCACCGCGCCTCAACGCGTCCAATTCTCATGTCTTGCAGTTGATCCTAGCGGCGAAATCGTCTGTGCCGGCTCGCTTGATGACTTTGAAGTCCATCTATGGTCCGTCCAAACTGGACAACTTCTCGATAGACTTGCCGGTCATGAAGGCCCTGTATCATGTCTGTCATTTGCCGACGACGGAGGTACACTCGCCAGCGCAAGTTGGGATCGCACCGTGCGTATCTGGGATATTTTCAGCCGTCATGGATCAGTTGAGCCATTTGAGCAACAATCTGATGTCCTTGCGATCGCACTTCGTCCGGATTCTAAACAAATAGCCGTGGCTACTTTAGACGGTCAAGTTGCGTTCTGGGACATTAATCTTGGAAAACAAGTCGGGCTGATTGATGGTAAGAACGATCTTTCTGGCGGCAGATATACCGAGGATCGATTTGCAGCGAAGAACTCTGCTCGGTCAAAAAGTTTTAGAACTCTATGCTATAACTCTGATGGAACGAGTTTACTTGCCGGCGGCAATAGCAAGTATATCTGTCTCTATGATATCGACAACGAAGTCCTTTTGCGCAAGTACACTATTTCGAAAAATATGAGTTTAGAAGGAACGTTAGATTTTCTGAACAGCAAAAATATGACGGAAGCAGGACCAAAGCAGTTGATTGACGACGCAGGCGAGAACTCTGAACTCGAAGATCGAATAGATAAAACACTACCAGGCGCGACGAGAGGTGATCTCGCTGCGCGGAAAGTGAGGCCAGCTATTCGCACCACGGCAATCAGATTCTCCCCCACTGGGCGCTCGTTTGCTGCATCTTCTACAGAAGGTCTGTTGATATACTCGGTCGATGATGAATTCTACTTTGACCCGTATGATCTTGACGTCGACGTTACACCGTCAGCAGCGTTATCCGCCTTACGCAACGATCACGATTACTTAAAGGCGCTAGTCATGGCGTTCCGTCTAAACGAGCGCTATCTAATCCACCAGATTTACGAATCCGTTCTACCGCGTGACATCCAAATTGTCGCCCGCAGAGTCCCGGTCGTTTATCTTGCCCAATTACTGCGTTTTATCTCCTCAACTATGGAAGATTCTCCTCATGTCGAATTCCATCTCCGCTGGATAGACGCGCTATTAACTTCCCACGGTATGTTTCTCAAGTCTCATCGTATCGAGTTCGCGTCGGAAATCAGAGCTGTGCAGAAAGTCGTCGGAAGGATTCAAAAGGATGTGGTTAAGGTGTCGGATGAAAATAGATACTTGCTGAAATATCTGGTGCAAGAGAAGGAAGCACTTGATGGCTATGATAGTATGTTAATTGCAAATTAGATGGTATTGTATTATAAGTCAGAAAAAAAAGAGGTTTATAAATTGGTTTATTTTTACACAATTTCGCTAGTAGAACTAAGAAATCTAAAACAAACATCAAGAACGTCCAGCCAAATAGGTAGCTCGAAGCACAAATAGATATACAGAATATATTAAAACAAATATCCAAGAACCAAAGCATCCCAAAATCAGATAACAGCACTATCCAGTCTCCAAAACAATCCAATCAAATAATTATATACTCTGCGCTATCTCGAACAGCGCAGTCTTTTCGTCTTTATAATGCAATTATATCAAAACATCGCCAAAAATATCATCCATGCCCGAAGATGATTTCCGTTCAAAGTGCATAACTCCACCGACTACCCGGTCGCTATTTCCTATCCAAAGCGAGTCATCAGCGTACAAATCTGCATACGAAGAGAATCCTATACCAGCGATTTCTCCCCAGAAATCAATTGTTTGACCACGACTAAAGTCATGCGCGTTAAGGACATGGACGTAGTCTACCGGTTCAGCCATTGCGAGCAAACGACCGGTATCATTAAACTTGACAGATCGAATGGCGCCCAGCTGCGCGCCGAGAACGTGTAAAGGTTCAGTGTACTTGCGGAAATCGTAGATCCGGCACGTCATATCTTGATTTCCAGTGGCGACGGTGTGCCCATCATTACTCCAAGCACAAGAAAAACTAAAGTCTTTATGACCTGAGATAGAAGCAATGATACTGCCGGACTCAGCGTCTACGACTAGCGTCTCGGTAGAGTCTCCGACAACAGTCCGCATTTTCCGACACGGCGATGTCGCTGTCCAATTAACCGCCCACGGACAACTATGTTCGGCGACGATTTTGTTCAATTCGAGATCAAGTACCCGTACCATAGAATCGTTGCAAGAGAGTATCGTCTGCAGTTTGCCCTTTGTAAGACACGGGACTATATCAGCGTGGTTTGTGATATTATTGACATCCGTCGTCACGATTCCTTCAGCTGTCGGCGCAGCCGAAGTGCTGGACGTGTTCAGGCTTTTATACATGTACTGACCCGCGTAGCCGCCTGCGACCACCGCATCTTTCGTCGCCGCCATTGTCGAGATTTTAATAGACTGTCCGATTCCAGTCTTTGCTTTCTGCATCGCCAAAAAGACATTAATACCCACTCTCACGGAAGAATAAACAAGAAATACATACTGCGCGATTCATAACCTCTGTGATCTCGCCCGTCTCAGAATCTAGCTTCTTAACACTCCAAACATCAGAGTAATAAATGTTGTTCTTGGTCACAGGCGTCAATAGATTTCGAAGTTGAAAATGCATCAGCCGTGGACGCGCTCTGGTGTACATTCGGTTGAATTGCAAAATATCTTCATTGGTATAGAGTCTGTCCACAGTCTACGTGAATTGTCAGAGTCAGAAGTAGATAAAAGATAGTAATGTAAATCTAGATCATACCGAGCAATCATTAGCCTTTGATCCGGCGACGTTAGCATAACTGATATAGGTGGACACCCGTCTTCGCCGAGCACGATCCGCAATCTCAGGATCAGCTGGCCAAGGAATAGCCTGGTAGTTGTGTTTATCTGTGAGGTCTTCACGAGATATTTCGGCAGGGTTGCACATTGCGCGCAGTTTCGGATAATCTTTAGCGCTGATGAGAGAGCTTCTGAGCATGTCGATTGCGAAATCAAGGAACTCTGGATCTTGCTCGAAGAAGTCTACAATAGAGTTAGTTCATTTGCTGCCGAATCAATAAAAGCAATCCACATACCCGAAATGTCTTCAAGTAAAGACACCCTTCGAAGATGATTGAAACTCGGATTAGCGCGCGACAACGGCGGCATGAATATATCAGCATATGTATTCGACAGCGACTGATCATCCGCGTCGTCGTCCGTCATTTCATTCCCAGACATCACGTCCTCATTAAAATAATCGCCTAAATCCATCGTACTTCCATCGTCAGCAGCAGTCGAGCTAGGACCGCCGCCGCGCAAATGTGCTTCGTTGCGATGCAACAGCCCTGTCAATACGCCAATCGCGGTATCGTAGTTATCACGTCCACTCATATAAGCTCGTTCGAAATCCATAAGTGCGTCCTGTGGATTTCGCGATGCACACGGATCGGAGATCGAGACTTGACGACGAAGAATACCGGCTTCAACTAGTCGTTCGTAGTGCGGGTTCGGCGGCACGTTTGTCGCGTCCTCGGGGCCCGTCCTGAGGATCCGGGACTCGAGAATGCGAACTGCAGCGTTGGCTACGGCAATCTTCCTTGTGAAATTGTCATCTCTCTTGTCAAATCTGCCACGATCGTATCGTTGTGTGTCGTACGAAATCGAGCACTTGCGTCTGTCACGAGCGCCAGTGCCGGTTCGCTCGACCCGTCTTCGCAGCCGTCTACCGCCACAGTACGGTTCCGCGTACGACATGTGCTAAAGAGAGGCAGTACAACAATAGTTCGCGTAACAGGTATGCCAAAAGAACTAGTTGTCTCGTTCTAGGGAAAAGATACTAGAGATCGAATAGCGAAGAGAGCCGGTCGCTAGAAAGGGCACAGTGGGGGTGTAGCTGAAGCGACGGCGTTACTAATTAGTCTTCAACTCCCAACCGGCTCGGCTACCAGTTCTGCGCGCGAGGAACGGTGTTGATGAGTAGACGATAATAGGCGAAGAGACCAAAAGGCAAATAGAAGAAACAAGCAAAAAAGAAGAGAAGGACGGGAAGAATACGGTGGCTGGGCAGATACAGAGGGGAATGTAGCGACGAGGTGCGGGGAGTTTGTCGGAGAATTACTCCCAATACCGACACACCAAGAACATGGACTTGACAGACGCAAAGGCGAGGCACTCTGACAGCGGTGATATTACTCGCTAATATTTCGCAGACTATCCTATCTGCGTGGCTTATTTGTTATTTGAATACTATGGTGACGAGAGAGCTATTGCCATTCACGTTGCAGGAAAGAAGAGCTGCAAGTGGTCAATTCCACGCCATATACCTTCAGATCAATTGACATGGCTCATGATCTTCCAAAGTCACGCGCTCGCATGTAGATTTGTCATCTTGTTTTTGGCCCTATTATATTCCGCATGTCTGTAGATATTCTTACAAGGAAACATCTTATTCAGGCATAAATGTGCGCACTGTGCGCATTCTTGCTCAGTCGAAAATGACATTCGACGAAATCTACATCAGATCCTTCACTGTCTATATTTAATACCACGGTTTTTGATGGTTTAGACGCCTCATTTCCAGTAATAGCCCGTGTTTTAGAATTACTCGTAGATTGTGCTTCTTATCACTCGGCAAGGCACCGTTTTCAGCACAATACGTGCCGTAATCGCACGCGCCTCTTCAAATCCCATGTGCACGTCCACCCTATGATAAGTCCTGAGCTGGACACCTGCAACCATCATATCACATCTTATGTCCAGGTACAGTAATACCCCTTTCACCTATTTACTCACATTTTTCAATCTGATAAACCCGTCTAGTTTTCTAGCGGCACTTTCTCGGCCAGGGCACACGCGCATCATTAAAGTTATTGCCCGATTCTGCAATATGAAAACCGCGTGCGCGCTCTTCGCCACTCGGCTTCTAGCTGCTACTTCCAGAATTATAAGGTCTATATCGATACACGTTTCATTACTGTACACTGACTGCTAAGAAAAGAAAACAGATACACATATTACAAAATCCCAAGAATGATTCGTAAACGATGACAAACAAGAGCGAATTTGTCAACAAAATAGGCACAAAAACTACACAGTAAACATTCAACGTTAAAGAAAACAGCCAGTGTCTTGCTTCTCTCGTCCCTCTCAATCTTCTTTTGAAACACGCTATCGTTCCCACTCGAGCAAATGTCAGTGTACAACTCTACCGACTATACTCCCGTAAATCCAAACTCAGGCATCTGATAACAATAAAAATTTTATAAAACACATCCGACTAATTTAGTAAATGAATGCGCTTATTTCTTGGCACCAGTGGTGGGGAGACCGACAGCGGCCTTGAAAGAATCGTAGATGAGCCACTGGAGACCGGTCAAAGTTCCGATCATGACAATACGAACAGGGAGACCGTTCCAGAGACCGCCGAAGCCAATCTTGGCGTAGATACGGCCAACGGCGGCACCCATAGTCTCACCAGGCTGCTTCTCGGCGTTGATCTTGGAAACCATGACATCAGCGGGGTGCGAGACAACGGCGCAGAAGACACCAGCAATGTAACCACCGAGGAAAGAGACACCGGTCTGAGCGAGCATAGAGTAGTCGGACTTCTCGCCAGGGAGAGACTTGTAGATCAACTCAACAGTCTTCTCGAACGAAGCAAACTTGACCATAGTGTAAGGAACCTGGCGAGCCCACAGAGGGGAGAGACCCTTGTAGAGACCTCCGAAGCCCTCAGCAGCAACGACCTTTCTGTAACCATCGAAAACGTTTGAGGCGAAGGGAGGAATCGAGGTCTGGGTGCGGACCTTGATAGACTCAAAGGGGCATAAGAAGCAATCGGCAATGACCTCAGCGGAGGCAGAGGCGACAAGGTAAAGAAGAGTGTTGTACTTGTGGGCAATCTCCTCACCAACAATGTCGGCGTATTTCTTCTTGAAGAGCTCGTAGAATCCGTATTTACCGGCACCTTGTAACTATAACGCGCGCACAAGACATGTCAGCGAGCTATACTTTAAAAGAAATGCAATTGCGGGAAAGACAAGAACGTACAGAGTAGCCAATGAAGGTAGCACCAATACCGGTGAAGATACCTCTCAATCCCTCGGCCTTGAAGATGGTGTTGAAAGCTTGGAAGTTACCCGAGTAAAGAGAAGCGTTGACCTGTCTTCGGCACTAGACAAAGGAAAAAAACGCAAGTCAGCATGAAATTTTAGGGATTGTAGGCACAAGGCAACAAGAGCATACCTTGATCAAGTCGAGGGGAGTAAGGGCGGTGTGGGTAGGACCACAGGCTACAGAAACAGTCAGAATGAACTACTTTGCAACACAGAAGGATGCTGCAGCATCCAGAGGCAGGAAGCGCATACCAAGGATACCACCAAGGGTGCAGGCGGCGTAGTACTGAGGAGAGAAAAGCTCGATCTTGCCGGGAGCAGGAGCGGCGGCGTTGACGAAGAAGCTCTTCGACTTGGAAGAGGATGCAACAGGCGCCTTGAAGGCAGTGTCGACGGTGTTAACGGAAGGGAACAGCATTGTGAAGAGAACTGGGGGTCTTTGAGAGCGAACGGGACGAGAAACGAAACGAAGAAGCAGCGGCCGAAGAAAAGCGCCGGCAAGCGGGATCTGGCGGCGCACGTTGGTTGGCTGGATTTATCCGTGCATATTTGCACTTTTTATGGTATATAAGCGGCGTTTACTGTGCAGATATGCTGGAACAGTTCCGACACTGCATGCTTCCGGCTGTATGATAAGGGAGAAGCGTGAGATAAAAAGCATCTACAGCATGTTTATGTGACAATACAATACAATTGAATGGAAAATAAACAAATTAAGCAGATGTGGCTTTGTCAACTTCGTCAGCGGGGACATAAATGCTGACACAGCTGGGAAACAGTCGCGTAGCCGGCATCCGACGCTATCGCCGGCCGGGTACGTAGCTCCGCTTGCTCTATTGCTGTGGGGAAGCTGTTTAAAGAGTATTGAATGCTACAGCAAACAGCTGCAGTGTAATTGCGTATCGACCATAACCGCTACTCTTCCACATTCTTGCTGCTTCAGCCCAAACACAGCCAGGTTTCGTATCGTTCAATCTCCGTTTCACGAAAATTGTCCGCATTGCGTGCGGCGCGTGGCTTTGTTGCTTCTGCTCAACGCTGATTGGCTATGCCGTTCCAAGTAACTCCTTGATAGCTAATTGTTTACTAATACGTCTACCACAGAACAGAATAATTAACAGAGTAACTAATCGGAACCAGACAGCACACCGGAAACGAGACGATCGGACGCTTGAGGATCAGAAAATGAACATGGTTGTCGTCTGTGGGAGATAAACTCGCCTCCGAGCTTGACTCTATGTTTTATTTCATCATGTAAAAATAGTCGACATCTGTTTCCGGTAAAGGCTGTCTGATTCAAAAGAGGTTATAAAGAAAGAATAGAGTCTCAGGGGAAACAGTGAGGGTATCTGGCAAAGCCTGGTATATCTGACTATACAATTGCTCCGATCCGCGCCTTTTCAGACACAAACCAGACAAACAAACAGGCTTGAGATAATGTAAAAAAAATGAGAATCTTCTCGCTGCAAGAATAAGCTCCATTGGGTTCAGACACACTTCCCAGAGAAACGAAACCGAGACTCTGACGAAGCTTGAATGTGCCCGAATTGCATAACTATGTCGCGTCATAGGCAAGACGATCCCTGCGAATCGCCAAATGCCCGAGCATAATAGTATCGTCGAACAGAGAACCGCGGGATCATGACGACCACCAAAGACCGGAACCCTTAAATCATTGCCCAGACGTCCAACGACCCCCGACAAACGCCTCCTCTGCCGAGGATGTAGAGTGCGCGTAAAGCAGCACACGCGCTACTCGCACGCCACCTGCTCGTCCTCCGCGCAAGCTCTAGCTGGCGATTGTTAGGGTCGAGATTACGACCGAGGTGCTAAGTCGGTGCGTTTCCGCGTATAAAGACAGATCCACTAAAAGTGGAGGTGTCCCGTCAGGCTATCGACCGGAGACTAGCAAGATATTAGTATTGCATATAACCAATGTAGTGGAATCATATAGATAGTACCTTTCCCCAAAGCATATAGTTGCATGTTGAACATGCAGTGAGCTTCGAAACGCAATTCTTTGAGCGAGAAGATCTGAAGAAGCAGAAAAATTCCTGCAACGAAGCTAGCTTTTGATGTCCAGGCTCGATCCCCGTACCCTAATACGTACCCTAACATTGATATGACTAATTAGTGCCTTTTGCGGTTACTAATCTCTGAACTTGCCCAAAGAGGCAACTGAAATTCCAAAGAAGTTCGGCTTTGAAACCGGTCGAGGTTTGGGTTAAACATATATTTTAGTCCTTTGGGATGGGACGACTTTGGCAGGGTGCGGCAACATCGTCGACTGATCTGCGCGTGCCTGTGTAGTGAATGGCCCTATTGTCTGCTCATTCTCTGCCAGCCTGTTCTCATCCTTGCTGTTTGTCGCATTCTCCGGCTGTTGTGGTCTATTGTTGTCGACCGTTGGTTCGGTGCTGCTGATCTGCACCGTCTGTCCTTGTTGCGCCCTTGCCCGATTCATCCGTCTCTGGTATAGCATCTTCAGCCTACCATGCTGGCTCCACCAGAACACTTTGGCATCGTCGAAGAGGACGTCTGTATGTATACCTCAGTTTAGCTAATAGCCTGTTCAATGACACGTATACTGATAAATATTTAAATAGACCGCTGCACCGAAATCGATCCCCTAAACTTTCCGTTCCTGCAAACTCTCTCATTGAAGACCATCCTCTCCATCGGCCTCCAAAAGCCCTCTCCGGCCGTCGAACTATTTGCTCGAGAGAATGCAATCAGCATCGTACGTTACTGTGCCCCTTCTAAAGATACCCTTGTGCGTCGCTGACATTGCGTTTACCCAGGTGCATATGAAACTGCCATCATGGAGGATATCTGAAGAAGAATGGAAACTGCTACCCGACAAAGTCGCAGAGACATGCTTATCCTACGTCCTTAACGCGAATTTCTACCCAATGCTAATCATCGACCTGTAAGTCGCCACTTTATTTATTTTTTCCTATCCCGTCTGACACGGCTCAAAGATCATGCACATTCATCGGCGTCCTCCGTAAATTAGAGCACTGGGCGCTCTCCTCGATCATCAACGAATACCGCGAAATATCCTTCGACAGATCACAATACCTCTACGAGCTCTACATCGAACTGGTTGATCTCAATAAAATCTCCCTGCCTCGTCTGCGTCTAGCTTCCTCGTCTTCCGAGCAAAACTGCCGCACTCATAACGGTTTCTCGCTGGTTATCGACCATCAAACACAGCACGACTCTACTGATGCCGATAGAATGGAACTGTACTCAATAGACTCCTTGCCGGTATGGTATATTGATAGCGAATGTATGTGGCTGGAAGATAAAGCAAGACATGCAACCGCAGCTACAATTTCTCGCTAACTGCGATAAGCTAGCAAGCTGCTCTCTCACGATTTTACTTGTACATATATTGAAGCATTTACTCGGCGTTTGAATAAATACATCTTACTTTTCGAAATAAGTAACCCGTAAATCAAATTTCATAGCTCAGTACCAATAGTACAAAGAAAAATACATGTAATCGCAAAGTTGTATATATACGTACAAATACCTCACAAAAGCATCGCGTAAACATAATTCCCAAGAGAAGAAACACATCAAACAAAAAAGCAAACAATGAGTCTATCAAACTTATCTCAGATATCCCTTTAGAATATATATAAAAAAAGCCATAGCTACAACTTTGCAGCTAGTCATTCTCCAAAAGCAAATAATCTCCTGTTTCCACGCGTCACTTGTAAAAAATATAATGTATAATCTGCGTGAATAGCGCAGAAACTGAGAAAACCAAATAGCAAATAAAATAAATCAATGGCAAAAAATAGAGATGAAAGCGAAAGTAAAGCAGCACACCAGAGCAAATGCAAAGAAAAGGGTACATACAGCATTATGAACAAACAATATAAAAACATTACACAAGTACTTCTCTGTAACTTGTCGTCTCCAAGGAAATGCCAGATAGCAAACCAAGACCAATCGTAACGCCATATGCAAACAAATAGATAAAAGGTAAAAAATGATAACGAGAGTGAGCGCCGAATTTTGCATGATAAAAAAAGCGAATGAGTAACAAAACAAATATCAAAAAATATATAAAGCGCTTAAAGGAGAAAAATAAAAATGCAAACTTTTTGTGTACCGTCATTATAAGCGTGTCTCGATGATTAATTTGAAAATACTGTGTAACCTCATCGCGAAAGCAAGTCGTTTGAAAGAAACTCTGCACTTCGTTCGGCTGTCATACCTTCAATGACCCACGGATTCTTCTTTATCTCGGCAATCGACATGCGCTTGTCGGGATTCTTTTCCAGCATATTGAATATAAGCTCTTTGGCCGAGACTGGTAACGCAGGACTATCAGGCAGCACAACAGGCTCTTTCGCAATAACGTTGAAAAGTTCAAACTCGTTATCGGCAGTGAATGGGCATTTGCCAAAGAGCAAGCAGAATAGGGTGACGCCAAGCGCCCATATGTCGATCTTATTTGTGATCTGAGGGCGGGGCTGATCGAGATCGGTATAGCAGAGTTCAGGAGCAAAGAAAGCAGGAGTTCCTGCCGTCTTTGCAAGTTCAAACTCATCGTCCTCACCAGACAGACCCGAAATATAACTGACACCGAAATCACTGATCTTGACATGGCCATCGCCAGTGATGAGCAAATTAGCTGGCTTGATGTCGCGGTGTATGATGCCCTTATGATGTAGATACTCTAAGCCTAAAACGACATCGCGGAAGATCGAACGAGCATGGTCGACGGTCATTGCCGGCGTGCCTTGCTCATTTGTCCATTTGACTTCCCCAAGCTCAACGTACTCGAGGACAAGGAAGATCTTGTTTGAGGTGGCGTCGTCAAGCACTTCTCGTAGACGAACAATATGTGGGTGGTTGCATTTCTTTAAAATCGCAATCTCACGTCTGATCTTCTCCTCCTGCGTCGAGCCAGGACGGGTAGGTCGGCCGAGGCGAGGACGGCCGGTGCGGTTCATGATCTTGACAGCCTAGACAAGTAAAATAAAGTTAGCGTTTCCACATATTTCTACCGGACGGAAGAAGTAATTGACAAGCAAATAAATGGCAGAACCCATAGCAATCTCAAAAACAATAACTCAACAACAAGCGTAGAAGAACAGTTGGGCGAGACAGTATAAGTGTCCGACAAAAAAAAATTGAGGTGAGGGTTGTTAATGCATACCACAAAGTCCCCGGTAGTGAGGTCACGACCAAGTTTGACCTTGCCGTGCTGGCCACGGCCAAGTTCCCGTATGATCTCGTAGGTGTTTAGCATTTTCCGCCCTGAGATTGGATCGTAGTCAACGTTGATGTAGTGCGTTTCTTTGACGATCTGCGAAAGCATCGGCGGCGACGGCGGAGCGCATGAAGAGGACGATGACGGCGATCGCATAGTCAGGTGCTGCATGTCGTCGGCGAGAGAGCAAGATGATGAAGCAGCGGAAGACGAGGACGAGGAATAGTAGACGACGGAGCGGCCGATAGGCTCGTAGGACGAGGGCGAGCCGGAGGTAGAGGAGGTCGAGGGAGGAATGTCGAGTGCAGTCAGCACATGGCGGGCCGCGGTAGGCGACGATGCCGCTGCGGGCGGCAGCACACGCGGAACAGACTCGCTATCTTCGTCGTCGAGACCGGCCTGGGAGGAGCGGTCGCTGCGAAAGGAGCGTAGGATGGGCATCAGCGGCAGATAGTGCATGGTGAGGCGGATTCAGCGGAAGCCGGCGGAAGAGGCGGGTGCAGTCGGCGAAGAGCAGCTGTGGAGACGGAGCAGGCGGACAGTAAGCAGCTCAAAACAGGCGGCAAGGCAGCAGCAGACCGGTAACCGTGCAAGCAGGTGGAAGCAGACGGAGAAGGCGGAGGCAGAAGACACGACGAAGAGCCAAAGATGCGACGAAGCAACGCTGGGCGGGGCCTCCCTGGTGCAACCTGCCCGGTTCCGAACCGGTTCGCGTTTCAGCCTACTGCGTTGATCTGTTGCCCGCCGCGGTTAGCGCCGTTGCTAAGCCAATGCTTAGTCATTGGCGCCGCATTGTTTACCTTTCTGTTTACGTTCCCGGCTCGCTTCCGTCTCGTCTGCCCTCGCGTATCCAACCGCGTATCCCCTGTCTCATGCGCGTGCTGGCCCTCCTCTGGTTTGCCGCCCAGGTCCAAGGCTGGTCCTCGTCCTTCAACATCTCCGACACTTACTACCTCCAGGCTGCTGACGCGTCCTTCTATTCAGTGTCCGTCGCAAACTCGGCTATCGCAAACTCGACGCTCTCCCGCAATATCGCAGCTAAGACGGTCTCCAGACTTGCCTCTCCTCCGAGCAATGGCTCTATTATTCTCGGCCACGACCTCAACATATATGCATTCTATGGATCCTGTGGATCGCCTCTCAAGCTCGCCTCGTATAATGCCAAGAGCAATGCCTGGTCCACCATCAAGACATCTGGAAGCCTTGTACCTGACTACACCGTCGGCGCTTCCTACTTTACGGACCTCACTACTGAATCATTGGTTTACATCTTTGGCGGGTCATGTCCGTCTTCATCTGCCTCGGACGTTGTCGCATACTACAGCACCCTTTCAGCCTACAACACCTCGTCATCGTCGTTCGTTGACCCCGAAAATAGTAACCCGCCGGTTGCCCTCACCAACTCATCAGTTCTGACCGCTGGAGCAGATGCCATTCTTTTTGGAGGAATTGCCGCCGATGGATGGATTGGCATGTCGCAGCTTGCCATCTGGGAGCAGTCCTCCTGGTCCTACAAGTCCGTCAAGAACTCTGATAACATTGACAGTCGCACAAGCCCTCTCGTCGCTCTTTCGAATGCTGCAGAATTTGTGGTCCTTTCTGGCGGTTCAGTCGATGGACGCACCGCTGATCCCAATCTTGTGGTTCTTGATTTGTCCGCTAGTTCTTGGCAATGGACGCAGCCATCCGTTCAAGGCGGGTTTCCTGCTAGTCTCTATGGAATGGCAATGCTTCCTGGTGACGTCTTATTTGGCATCACGAATGACACTACTCCTGACGTCATTTTACTCAACACTACATCTTGGAAATACCTATCAACATACAGTAAATCGACTCTCAAGCAAGGTCTAGCTATTGAATCTGCGGCTGCTGCGTCGGCTACTGCTACTGCTACTGCTACTGCTGTGTCCTCGCACTCAACTCTTTCGAGCGGCTCGATTGCCGCTATCTCTACGCTGTCTGTGGTCGCCGCGGCAGTCATTGCCTACATTATATACTCCTACATTTACAAACGAAGGCGTATGAGACGGCCATTAGGCCCTCTCACTCCGAACTCAGACCAGGGAATTTTCCTGCCGCCAAGTTTTGACGAGAAGCCCCTTGAAATCGAAGATGACGATAACAATAGCGTAACAACCTGGGAAGAGAAGAGAAAAACGTGGATCAGCAAATACTCTGGTGTCGCATTTGGTGACGATCCAATCATTGCTGGTGTGAATGCTATGTCAAGTACATCTCGGCATGATCCTTCGTCAGTTCCTTCGGAGAGGCCTGTTATGATGCATATTCCATCACCTGCGCAGCCTCCGATAGGCGATCCCGAGCTCAACAGGTTAAATCAGCGATCCATGGAATCAGTGGGTGGGCGAAGTCTAGTTCCGTCGCCAGAAGGTGATCGCATGGAAGGATCCGCCGAAACAGACGTGCGCAGCTCAACTCCGCCGACGCTCTTTGGTTTCGGTAAGAAGGGTTTCAAATCTCTGCGTAAATCTCGCTCGTCTTCATCTGGAGCCTCTGGAACTTCTATGGGGACCAGCATTACCGGTAGTCTCTCTCGCGGCTTCAGAAGACGAGTTAGCGGTGGCCCTCAGAACTCCGGCCTAGGGATATCAGAAAGTAGTGCAAGCACTCGGCGGTTAACCACTACTTCTGCTGATCACCCTGCAGAGGAAGATGACGATCTGTATGAGTTATTTAAAGACCGCGAGGTACAAGTTCTTGTCAGTACGAAACGAAAAGGCGCCCTACGAATCACGAATCCCGACGAAGAGCAAGAGCAGGAGACAACTTCGAGTAGTAGTTCAAGACCACTACCGCCAGTGCCGCCAATACTGCCAGTGCCTGCAAGGTTAAACTCGGTGAGCACGAGAACTAGGTGGTTGGCTGGCGGTAATAATTCAGGATATCGAGAAATTTGATTTATCTATGTAACCTTTACTAAGTTTTGATATACCTTTGTACAGTATCGTTGTAATTTAATATTTTTTTTTATCGGCGACCTTTTAAGCTCAGGAGTTGTATAACGATGAATGTTGGACAAAAGACGATGGGAAATAAACACTCAGTGAAATAAATTCACGGCCGCACCAGATAAGATTTACGGATGCAAACTCCCAACAGCAGAAAAACTCATAGCCCCCAGTTCCTTTCCACCGTCGACCGATCATAAAAGCTGTCAGACAATCATGGCAATGCACAAGATACCGGAATTTCCAATATATATTGGCTCGCTTTTTGCACTGCAAGGACAGGTCTCTCTCAAAGAAAGCGGGATAACGCATATACTATCAATATTGCGAGGCGAAATCCAACCTCGACTCGTATCTGATTTCACTCACAAGCAGATTGAACTCGATGATGACGAGGAAGAGAATATTTTATCGGTTTTTGATGAGTGCATAGAATTTATTGACCAGGCTATTGCGGGTGGTGGGAGTGTACTTGTTCATTGGTACGTGTAGCCTGTGCTGGTTTGCAAATCAGCGCAAGTCTTATAAGAAATCGCAGAACTGACATCGAGCGTGATGTAGTATCGCAGGAATATCTCGAAGTGGGACCATATGTACAGCATATCTTATGCGAAAGCAAAGGATATCAGCTGAAACAGCTATATCAATAATCCGTCAAGGCCGCGCAATCGTGAATCCCAATGATTCATTCAGAGAACAATTAGATGTATTTGAGAAAGACGGATTTGTGGTTGATGAGAATAAGGAATGTTATCGACGCTGGAAATTAAAGAGAGATGCAGAACTTGCAGTTGGTATGTTTCATTTTTTTTCGGGCGTCTAAACGCTGCTAACTAAATTGACATAGCCACTGGATCGGCTCCCGTGTTGAGTAACTATTCGCCTAGCTCAGAAGTCGGGGGCAAAGCAGCGGAGCTTCGCTGCAAAAAGTGCAGGTGGGTCAGAATAGATAATCAATGTCTTTTGTGTGTTTGCAGTATGCTCACTTTTTAATTAGATGCCCGTTAGCTTCCGCTACCGCAGTTATACGCCATGAGCCTCCCTCCGATTTACCCCCTCCTAATACGAAAGCATTCTACGAAGCCGTTAAAATGGGTCCTTATAAAACCAAAGTAGGCCCAGGAATGGTTTCTGTTATCGGTCAATCATGTATGCACTATTTTCTCGAGCCGGTGCGGTGGATGCAGCCTGAACTTGAAAAGGGATCTCTTGAAGGGAAACTCGATTGCCCTAAGTGTAGTACGAAAGTTGGAAGCTATCGGTGGCAGGGCATGAAATGTTCGTGTGGCGCTTGGGTTACGCCTGGAATTTCTGTACAGCGAGGGAGAGTGGATGAAGTCAGACCATTTGCCTTGCCGCGGGCGTAGAGAGCTACGGTTTGTCATAGAAATTAAAATATTCTATCAACCAATTATCTTAAATAATAACCAAACTCCTCCTTTGTAACTAATCATCATCTTCCGCCGGTTTAGGGGTTCCTGGTAATGTCCTCGGAACAGAAGGTAATCCACCTGGTTTTCGCAGTAATTCGGCCGTCTTTTTCGACCGCTGGATATTGCGCCAATTATTCAATCTCATGGCGTAAATATCCTTGTTCAAGTTAAATATTCTTTGCTCTGCAGTCGCTTGATTTCCAGCTTCCTCTTTCTGTGCCTCTAATTTGGCAAGCTGCTCTTTATGCTCCGCCTTATCGCGCTTATCTATATTCTTTTGCGCTTTATCGTCTTCCTCCTCTTTTTTCTTATCCCGTTCTTTCTCTTTTGATCGCTCTCGTTCCTTCTTCTCTCTGTCTGCCTTCCGTCCCGCAGATAACTTTTCCCATTCTTTTTTAACCTTTTCGATTTCAAGCTCGAGAGCTTCTTTCTTTCGCTTTGCGGCTTCGGCGGCGGGGTTCGTTACTGGAGTTGCAAAGCCTCGGTCTGACAAATGCGCCTGGCATACATAGAAAAAGTCGTTCTAGATTAAAATCGTCGTCAGGTCACACAATTCTCTCCCCATGAGCTGGATCAAGTGGGGCAACATCAAAGCACGTTAAAGAAGACAAGCATTACCTTTCCGTCTTCCGAAACTAGGACCACACCAGTCGGTTTATAACAGATAATACAAGCCTTCTGCGATGTCTCAGCTACACGCCGTAAATGATAGATATTTTTGAACGGAGCTGCAGTAGCCATGGTACTCTGAAGTGGAGAGATGCGCTCGCGCGTGTAGACGAGCCAAGATGGCTTGTGACTTGAAAGAAGTTCAGGGGGGATTTCTATACAGCAGCGAAATAGCATGTAGACGCCGAAGTACGTCTAAATTACCATATTTGAAAGAAGTCAGAAAACTTGCTCTCTGTAAGTAATTATAATATTTTCTGGCTTATCCAGCAGTAGCCATGTATCAAAGTCTTGGCTAACAAAGTATACATTCGCAGCAACATTAGTTGAGCTTCAACAAAGTTTGAAGATTCACCACGCCACGCGAAGAGTAATCTTTTTTCAGACTCATCTCATTCAGAACTTCCATATTTCTGCACCTCCACCCAAGAAATATTTCTAATATAGTTTCAATTACCTGGCCATGTCGACGTTTGGCCATTATTTCCGTAAGTTATTATTATGTCAATATTGAGCTGCTGCAGCAGACGGTGCGAGAGTTCGGTATGATTAATAGTAGTGGTCTAGGAGTAACTACCTACGGTGAGTCGCACTGCAAATCCGTCGGCTGCATCGTCGATGGTATACCTCCCGGCATGAAACTGGTCGAGTCCGACATCCAGATCCAGCTTTCTCGGCGGCGGCCAGGTCAGTCGAAACTGACCACTCCGCGAAACGAAAAAGATCTTGTCAAGATTCAGTCCGGCACCGAGTTTGGCGTCACTCTGGGCACTCCGATAGGTATGCTTGTCCAGAACGAGGACCAGCGACCGCATGACTACTCTGAGATGGATCTCTATCCAAGACCGTCTCATGCAGACTATACATACCAAGCCAAATACGGCGTCAAGGCCTCGTCAGGCGGTGGTCGCAGTTCCGCTCGTGAAACTATTGGTCGCGTTGCTGGAGGTGCTATTGCCGAGAAATTTCTCCGTGAGGCTTACGGTGTCGAGATTGTCGCATTTGTTTCTGCCGTAGGAAGTGTCTCGCTCAACCGCGATCCTACTGATCCCGAGTTTCTCTCGCTGCTCAACACGATTACCCGTGAGCAGGTCGACGAGGCTGTTCCTGTCCGCTGCCCCGTTCCGGAGAGCGCGGAGAAGATGATTAAGATAGTCGAAGAGATGAAAGCAAAAAACGACTCAATTGGTGGTGTTGTCACCTGCGTTATCCGCAACGCGCCCGTTGGACTTGGAGAACCTGTGTTTGACAAGCTAGAAGCCGAACTTGCGCATGCTATGCTTTCTATTCCCGCTACCAAGGGCTTTGAAATCGGCTCTGGATTTGCGGGAACTACTGTTCCTGGTTCCCAACACAATGACCCTTTCTTCAAGGATCCCGAGACCGGAAAGTTCCGCACCAAGACTAATAATTCGGGCGGTATCCAGGGTGGTATTACGAATGGCGAAAACATCTACTTCAGTGTCGCTTTCAAGCCTCCCGCTACCATCTCTCAGGAGCAGTCGACTGCCACTTATGATGGCGCAGACGGTGTTCTGGCTGCCAAGGGCCGTCATGATCCTAACGTCGTGCCACGCGCTGTGCCTATTGTTGAGGCTATGGCGAGTTTAGTGCTGATGGATGCCGTTATGGCTCAATTGGCTAGACAAGGAAGCAGACAGTTACTGCCTCAACTGGACTGAAGATTGCACCAGCTAGCATGTCAATATCACCAGCGGATTTCTAATTTACTGTAGGCAATAAAATGTTATGGTCCTATTTTAATTGAATTTTGTAAAACGACAAAAGAATAATTCTATGTGGCTCGTCCGAAACTCTTTATTCCTTTTTGAAAACCTGCTATTAATGCCTTTCATGATAAATCCCCCTTCCAAACCCGTCTAAATCCATATCGTAATAACCGCATCATTTTGAACCATTCTGGTATCAATCAGCATATAGCCTTCAGAGAAAATCCCACCAATTTTATCCTAGCAATCCAACATACAATACCACCTAATACAAGAAAAGTTCCAGCAAAAGCCATCATACCCGCCCACCTATTCGGTTGCGTACCATCGCCCAAGATAACCCCACCTAGAGGTACGCCAGCCAAGTTGGCGAAACTCAGACAAGCAAACATTAAACCGACGCGCATTCCGATATCTTGAATATTACTGATCTTGGCGGTGCACACTGGAATCAGAGCAACAAATGTACCAGAGAAAAAGCCGTATAGAATCGCGTATGCGACATGGACGCCGGCACCTCCAGCAGGAATCCAAACGGCAAGCGTGGAAAGACCCGCAAAAAAGATTCCGATCGAGTTCATATTGTATTGTCCAAATTTATCAGCTAAGATGGCTGGAATGACGCGTCCGAAGATACTCGATGCGCTCAGGATAGACACTAAATATGTTGCGAGACCCTCGTCGACGTTGTGGTATAGGGCATTGGAGACGATATATGTGAATGGCAAGGTGAAACCGACAAACCCAAGAGAAAAGGAAATTGCGATTAGAGTGAAGTTGATATCTTTAAACTGTTGGTAGATATCCTTGGGATACATAGGCATCCAATGACCTCGGGGAGTAACATTCGACGTAATCGTCAAGTTTGCGATAATAAGTAGGCCAAGGATCAAGAACCCACATGAGCGCATCATCCAGCCGAATGACGTCTCGGAAGCAAGTTTGCGGATAAGAAATGGATAAATGATACCACCGATGCTCGAGCCTACGGACATAACGCCTAGTGCTCGTGCTCGTTTTTGTTTGAACCAGCTTGACGTACAGCCGACGGCAACATTGAAAACACAGGCTGCTCCGATAGGAGCAATGATGCCCTGGAACCTGTATCCAAGTCGTCAGTATTGAAGAGAATATAAGATCACATAAAGTCTGGCACGTACACTAGAATCTCGGCGAATGTCGTGCTAGCTGACGTCGCCATAATACCACCAACTTCTAGAATCGTACCAATAATAAGCAGATATCTTGGACCGTAAGAGTCAAACAGTCGTCCAACAATCTAGAGTGCCAGTCAGTGACTGCTTGAAGCAAAATACAACAATGAAATAACTACCAGACAACCCATGAACATAATTGACGATTGAAGCGATGAAATCCACGAAACAGTAGTAGGTGAATAGCCATACAACTGATTTCGCAGGTAATAATCTTGAAATATACCAAACGTATTTACCCATCCGAATGAGCAGAATTGCGTGCAAAATGCTCCCAAAACGCATAACCACGCTTTAGTACCTCCTTCGGGGAAGATCACGTCTGGAGATATGCACTCATTTTTCTCTTGGCTCACGATTGTCTCTCCTATGATCTTTTCATTTAACGATGCAGAGTCCGCGCCATCTCTTGGCTTTAGACTAAGATCATCAACACTGCCGTAATTCATACTTGTTCGTATTTTAGATCGGTCTAATTCGGTGTTAATACTAAGATTGGAGACCAATATCCCGGTGTCCTTTTCGTCGGTGTCGACATTGGAAGGTGATACCATTGTTTTAAAATGCGTTAATGAAACTCTGATGCTCCGAGTTTTGTCTTTGTAGTTGTTAAAAGATCGACGTTATCGGTTTATCGGCGATAAGATTGTTGTCCCACCGACGTCCAGTGAGTTTCAATTTCCAGATCTAATAGAGGGGTGTACGCGTAAACACGCTATCAGACCAGATCTATGCTATCGTCTTTCTTCTGTTGTCTATCGAATGTATAGCAACGGTTCAGCCTCTCTAGAGTTGCACACTGAGCGCACACACAGACCTTTCGATGGTCCAAGCTTGGTCTTTATTGATCAGCCCCGCGATAGCAGCGCAAAGTAGGATCGCCTGCAAATATAGAGATGTTCAGCGAATATACTGAACTGCAGTATTACTGTGAATAATATGTCTTCTGTGTTATCGGCAATGCAGGCGTATACCGTAATTATCATCCCCAAATCCCGCAGAAGTACGCTAGCCTAGCCGGGATCCAGTTCTCGATAACGAATACGGCACAAGACTGCCGGAAATACCACTATTATATTATTCCTTAAACGATATCTTCAGCTATTATTTTCATACAATGCAATACAATTATTAGAAATTAAGTACTTTTATATATTCATAGCAAAACTCCTGCAAATGCTTCTTGTCGCGTAATCTACCTCCCTTTAAAAAACTCGCCAATATTTCGCATCACGCTGCCTATGCGTGTATCAGCTTTCTCCGTATTAGACGGCATACGATCGCGAATCCATTTCGGTAACTTGCTTGTGATGCGTGAACTCGAAAAGCGACTATCCGCAAATATAATCACCGCATAGTCGTTCGCATGCCGGATACCGCGTCCAATACTTTGATTGACAGCACGCATACAGACGTTCTCGTAATACTCTCGCGAAGCGTCTTCGGCTTCTTTTCGACAGATCTGAATTAGTTCTGACATTTTTGCAGTAGGAATTGATCCCTCGTCGGGATATATCTCAAGAAGCCTTTTTGCTTCGCGCGCTCTCACTTGCTCTGACGTATGCATTTCAACATAGCGTCTTTTAGCTATCATATCTGCCGATCGTGCATTTGGAAATGGTAAACCTATCATGACAATACCACGCGCGAGATTATCAGAAAAATTAATACCTTCTGACATTTTACCGCCTACAACAGCAAGAAGTATGGCTCCCTTTCGGCGTTTCTCTGCTGAAGTTGGAATCTGATTCAAAATCTGTGCATACTCGGCCAAGACGTGATCCACGTCTCCGGCGTCGCGCGGTTCTTGGAATACCGTCTTGCGCTTTGCGATTTGATCCCATAACGATGGTGCAGAACCGCTCGTTTTCTTCCAGATAGAACACACTTCTTCCATGTATTTATAACTCGGAAAGAACAAGATCATGCCGTCAGGAATCACGCATGCAAGGTTACCAACTGTACGGCCAAGTTCAATAGCCGTCGCTTGTAGACGCTGCCGCTCAAACGTAAAGGTCATTTCCATTCCCGTCGGACCGGTAGCAACTGTCCAGGCACCGAGGTTTTGTTTTGGTATAACGTGGTCGCAAGTTACCATCTTGATTCGATCGTTCGGAACATAAGGAAATAGATACTTTAGGTAATCGCTCATGGGCTCCATCGTTCCACCCGCTAGGATAACGCAGCGCGCCTCTTCAACAATCGACTTGAACTGGAAACTTGGATCAAGTAACAAGTACTTGAGATGTCGCTCGCCATTTGCTGCTTCAAAAAATACTTTCCCCTCATTTGTCGGATTAGTAAGGGCCATGAGGAAGGACATAATTTTTGACAGCAACGGGATAGCGACTGGTGGCTGCTTCGTCGGTTTCTTCCCTTTCACCTTGTTCTCTTTACCATCAATGAGCAACGATTTTTCGGCTTCCTGCTCTACCAGATGTACAATATAATTCTCGACTTTCCTAGCTAACTTGCTCTTCTCCATATATTTCTCAATTTTGAAGACGTTGATCGTATCCGCTGCGCCCTTCTGAAGTACTTCGTTTTGCGATATTTCTGCTCCATTTGATCCCGAAAACCCAGCAAGATACCTTTCGAGAACAACAAGAAGCTTCACAATCTGGGTGATGTAGACTTTATTACCCCCATTCAACTTTTTGGAAAACTTGTTGAGGTACACCTCGACACCCTTTTTGGCCTTTGTGATGTCTGACAACGAGACTGACATTGAAAATAAGGATGTTATCGCGTCCAGGAGATTGTGAGCTTCGTCGATGATAACTATTTGATTTTTCAGCGAGATCGAAAGGGCTTTCCTGTAGCTACTCTGTAAGAGCAATGGGTACGGCAAGGTGACAATCTAGTACGAATTAATATGTAGTATCAGGTTTGACGCAAAAACACACATACCTCACTGACTTCAACGGCAGAGCGACTGGCGTAGTAAGGGCATACACTCATAGAACGCCCAATTTCAGCCATATCTTCAATATCTCGCACTTCAGCCTTGTAATGATCTGTTAGCAAAAATCAATAATAAGTTTTATATGAATCTTACAAGAACTTTGTCACGGAACTCTCTAGTTTTGACGCGTTCGTCAACTTCATTGTCGCGCATCATAAATTGACATCGCTTATCTCCACCGTTTTGTTGCAACTCTGTGCATCTATCGTTAATCGTATTCAAGTCACGCAATCTTGATATTGTGGGATGAATGCAAAGCTGCTTTCGAGACGACAATGGCACGTGTCGTAAACTGCCTTTGGCACTATACAGTTCTGATTCAGGAAACTCGGGCAGTCGTAACTGCTGGACAAA
Organism: Myxozyma sirexii; assembly: GCA_030568315.1. Lineage (NCBI taxonomy): Eukaryota > Fungi > Ascomycota > Lipomycetes > Lipomycetales > Lipomycetaceae > Myxozyma > Myxozyma sirexii. Next base: position 45,289 of record JAJLTT010000046.1, read on the forward strand.
CTGCGAGAGCTGAGAATGAGTTCGCGAAGCGTAGAAGATTTTGATATCGTTATCGTCGAACTCTTCCTCTTCTTCGTCATTGGGAGAGCTGTGGCTCCCTCCTAGTCTGCAGAACAAGTCAAAATCATGAAATATAAAGAGTATGAGCTCAGTCTTACTTTCGCAGCAGCATTTGTACTTCTCCTGATAGATTGCTCTCTGAAGTGCTTCGGTTTGCGGAGGAATGGCCATCTTCGTCATCGCTGTAATAATCTTCAACAAGAAACCTTCTCTCAGCTTGTTCCTCTTTCCCCCCAGTTTTTAATCTCTTGGAGGACTCAGCGCTAATACTAGTACCAAACATGCGTCCATTTTGACGCACGGCCAACTTCTCCTTTCGTTCCAGCTCGCGGACTTTCTCTATTCGAGCCTGCAAATCTTTGTACTTCCGCAATCGCTTTTCTTTCAGCATGTTCATGTGATATTCACGCACCCATGCTGGTTCTGGATCATCAGTGGACTCTTCTTCCTCAAGATTTAGCACTTGATGATCTCGCAGCCATGTCATTGCGCCGCATATTAAAGATAGTGATTTTCCCTGTACTTGGTTAGAAACAAAAAATCGTGAGTCTTGCATTATCTGCACATACAGTTCCTAAAAATGCTTGTGTCAGCTTTCACGCTGCCTGCATGCTCAACAGATCATAGATAGCATACCAGTTGGACTTTCAAATATCCCAATCTTGCCCTGATCTATGGTGTCATACAGCGCATTCATAAAGTCAACCTGTATTTTATATGGAGTATATGGATGAGGGAAGTCTCGCTGAGGCGATGACTCCAGCGGTGTAGAGTTCGTATCAGTCATTGCGTAATGTTGCTCAAGAGGTAGCTGAGCTGAATGTCAAAAAAAGGCATTTCAACTGGAAGTATAAGCATTAGCAGATTCTAACTATCGTTATGTTATAGTTATATCCACCTTAAACTCACCTCTCCACACTTCGCCCGGGATATCGTTCGCGCCGAAAACTCTGAAAAAGGTGTAAATATTTGGCAACGCTTACGCGACGTGTAATGGACGCGTTCATGTTCAAACCCTCTAAAACGTGACCTGAACTGGCGAGGTTAGGGCTTTAGGCGCTTCACGCGCCGCTCTGTCATTTCGACTTTTAGGTGAAAATAACATAGTGAAGACACAACAGAGTCGCGCGGACTGAGAGAGAAGGAGTATTCACTGATAATCCAGAGACCTCGACAGTGACGGTGTCTGCTTTTTTTAGAAACTCTTAACATATCCTGGATCTATAAAAACCGACAAGATCTCTTTTTAGGATGTCTTTGTTTGGCTCAACAGCAACGTCGATAGGCTCAGCGACAAGCCAAGTCATAGGAACAGCAGCAGATTTGCAATCTGATCGTGATCTCACATCGCCTCCGGAAGATTCAGTGTCATCAGTGGCATTTTCTCCTCAGGCTGAGATATTAGCTGTTGGTTCATGGGACAAAAAGGTTCGAATCTACGAGGTCGCGCCTAATGGTGATTCTCAAGGGAAGGCACTTTATGAGCAACCGGGAGCGGTATTGAGTGTGCATTGGTCAAGTGTATGTATTTGTTTGAATTTCAGCTCGATTGTCTAACGACTGACACCATGCGTAGGATGGCACAAAAGTTGCGTCCGGAGGCACAGACAAAGCCGGCTGGTTGTATGATGTTCAGTCTGGCCAGTCAACTCAGGTAGCTCAGCATGACGCAGGGATTCGAACCGTGAGATTTGTGGATGCAGGAAACACGGGATCCCAGATGCTGGCGACGGGATCATGGGACAAGACGTTAAAATATTGGGATCTAAGATCACCGACCGCAGTTGCAACCGTTCAACTTCCTGAGCGCGTTTATAGTATGGACGTACAACAAAAACTGATGGTCATCGGTACTGCGGAAAGACACATTTGCATTATCGATTTGAATAATCCGGGAGTGATTTTCAGAAGTTTACAAAGTCCTCTCAAATTCCAAACACGAGTCGTAACATGTTTTCCTACCGGTAATGGATATGCTATTGGAAGTATCGAGGGTCGATGCGCAATGCAATATGTTGATGAGCGCGAACAACAGTACGCATACTGCTGTCTTTGTGGTTCTTATGGAAATAGGCTGCTAACTAGGTAAAACAGGAAAAACGGTTTCTCGTTCAAATGTCATAGAGACACACCCGGCACCGGACCGCGATCAGAAGCAAACGTATACTCCGTAAATGCGATCAACTTCCATCCTCAATATGGTACATTTTCCACTGCTGGATCAGACGGCTCATTCCATTTCTGGGACAAGGACTCAAAGCACAGATTAAAAGGTTATCCATCAGTCGGCGCTGCTATTTCGTGCACGACGTTTAACAGAAGTGGCTCTATATTTGCGTACGCTATCAGCTACGACTGGAGTAAAGGATATCAGTTTAACCGTGCTGACTATCCTATCACGGTCAAGTTACATGCTACAAAGGAAGAAGAAATGAAACCGCGCCCTTTTAAGAAGCGATGAAGTTTAGCAGATGAGAAGACGGTTCATGGGGTTAACAAATCTACGGAGAACCCATTTTAGTGGATATCATATGGGAATACTAATTGTAACGGCTTGAATGTAAACTGTCTATTCAAATTCAACCAATTTATGCATTTAAAATCGGCACTTATCAACGACACCGTTATCGACGTAGTAAAATCAAAGCCTCTTTAAGTTATGATACATTGATAGAAAAAAAACCATGACCATCAGCCAATTTCCTTTAATACCTATAAACGCCACATGAAACATGCCAATCCTACCGCACCTAGCGAACTAATGTTATTCACCAACAAATTTGCAACCAATACCTTGTTGCATCGACGATCTTGTATAACGAGTTCAACGCCTTATGTTTTCTTTGATCCGTACTTTGGTTGCCGCTCGTAAGCATTCGGCTTCCGCGAACGTCGCCTATAGCTAGAATGGTGATGATGACCATGATGATTTGAGCAGACGTCGCTATGATTTTCCGGATTAACTGAGTTGGGTAGATCATTTTCCGGCTTATGGTTCGATGCATTACCGTCTTCCTGGCTGCTGTCACTATCGCTGTCTGAGTCTGACGAGCTTTCATCGGATGAGCTTTCGTCAAATCGTCGCTGTTTATGGAATATACAACACACTATGGAAGCAGGTTAATTCTCGGGTGTTCTGCTCTAAGACAATTACCAGATACTAGTACCTTTTGATTTCTTTTTCCCCATATCTTCATTGTCAATAACTTCATCGCTCCAAGCTACTCGACGATCTGAAATATGTCCGCCTCGTAGTCGTAAAGTACCGACCACTGCCGGTTCCGGCGAAGCGCTGCCTGAAAGCCCGCCTTCGCCTTCTCGGTATACTGCAGTGTCTTCTATGACCATCGATGGGCCCATAGAAGTCGGCGCCACTTCTCGTTGGCGTTGCATACTTGTAAGGAACTAAGTGGCGCGTTGCTCTCGTTCGGTAATATGCGCTGCTTTAGCTTCGCTATTTTAACAAATTCAACAAATCTTGAATAATAAAAATTACAAGCTCGTTTTCTGATCCACTATGCTCTTAGTGCAGGCAAATCCGTCGAAGGTAATAGTAAATGCTCAGGGAAAATATGGAAACACGCAAGTGCACGCGCATGAAGGAAGTAACGTGAGCGGAATTCAAAGTTTTTTTGCCCAATCCACAGATCAGCTTGCTAAATTACAACCCATTTTCAAATTCCGTATCATTATAATATTGGCTTTTGTTTGTAACTTAGTTTCATGTATAGTTCTATTTGTTCCCATGTTTATTTTTTGGTTCTTGTGATTTTCTCATGGCAGTCAGAGAATTGATACTGTTTTTACAGCTCTACACATGAATTTGCCATCCAAGCATATAGACGCTTACCAGATCTTCAAACAGATCAGGTGCGTCGTGGATTTTGCATACATCAAATTCATTAACTAGACAATTGTAACATAAATTTTAGATAAAACAGTACACACATCATAACTTGCCAAAACAGCTGAATATAGTACGTCACAGTTGCCGCAATCACATCAAAATATGCACATATTTTAAACAGCAACTGGAATATATAAAACGAAACAAAAGCGCAACACAACAGTTCACCAAGAGACATCCACATGCGCTCGCTACTCTTCAGACTATAGCTCACCGGCTTTATTCATATATAACATACTCTACAAACAGCTCTCATGCATCTGCCATACTCATGATTTAGGGCACCCAAGTTCTCTTGGACATATCGATCAAGCGGCGAACACCTACCATCCACTGTCCGCATTCTTCCATACGCGTGGTAGATAAGTTGACCTGCACGGCGTAGGCAGTGTCGAAATCGTGCTCATGAATTGCCCTGGCCAAGACAATCAGCTCGCGAACAGCCTCTGGGCTCAAGAGGTCGCTATTATTCAAATGATCAAACAGGACATTAAGTCGCTTTTCGGTATCCTGAACCTGACGCGCAACACTCTGAGGAGTTCTCTGCTTCACGCGAGCCATCTCAGCGCTTAAATTCTCCACGATAACAAGTGCCTCAGCAGGGATATGGGACCGGTCACCGGCGGCTACAAAATAAAATTAATATAGATCACACAAGGGTACATTATTCACATATCAACTTACGATATTTAGGAGGAGCAACCGAGTGATGGTGTGGATGCATAGATTCGGCAACCACAGACATCGCAGGGCTCTCCGATCGCGCAACCGAAGGAGCTCTAGGATAACCATCCTGAAGTGGAGACGGCGCATATTGGCTCAAGTTCAGCGACGACGTCGGAGGCGGAGGAACGGCTAGAGCTGGGCCCGCGCCAGCTGGAGGAGCAACGGGTGCATATGAACTCTGCGCTGCCGGAGTAGACTGCGGTGGCGGCGCGTATGGGTTCACTGGAGGAGGAGCCATGACTTGAGGTGTGCTTGTAGCTGGTGGAGCTCCGTATCTGCCCATAGGAGGAGCTGGAATAGCACTCGGCGCAAGATTGTTCGTCACTGGAGGAGGAGGGGCCGACCCCGCAACAGGAGCCATCTGTCCAACTGACACAAACTCAACTGACGGAGGAGCGTACGAGTTCACTCGTCCCAAAGTAGGAGGAGGAGACTGCACCGGAGACCCAACTAGAGACTGAGGAGGTTTGGCATTGGTAGGAGGGGGAGCAATACTGGAAGGACGACCATATGAAGGAGTGCTGCCTAAGTTTGTAGGAGGAGGAGCGTATGCAGACTGAGTCACAGGTTGCATACCCGGGAATGGAGCGGTAATTGGAACAGCTGGTGCCGGAGTTTGCTTTCGAGAAGACGACGAGCCAGGCTTCACCGGCAGAGTATCATTCCATCCACTCACGCTCTTAGTTCCAGACTGGTAAGAACTGACAGGTGGAGGCGGAATAGGAGCATGCTCGTGATGAAGATTAGGCGGCGACATCACAGGATTGGGAGGAGCTGGGATGTTGAGGCTCGAGTAAGTTGGTCCAATCTGAGAGCCAGCATTTTGAGGCGGTGGGATGTTCGCAGGCGCCGTCGGGGTAGATGCAGGCTGATACGCATTAGTGAGTGGTTGGTAGCCCGATGTCACTGGAGCATAAGCAGAAGGAGCAGACGCAGGAAATGTAGAAGCAGCAGCCGGAATAGCCGATGCGTATGGTGCATAAGCCGATGAAGTGGTAGCCTTCGCAGCATACGGTTGATAGCCCCCAGATCCACTTGGCACAGCGGCAGCAGGGGCAGCAGCAGAGATGCTAGTGGCCTTCAGCAATCTCTCCTGCTCGAGGTCAGCAAGAGGATACTGCGACGGCAACAGAACAAGATATCTATGAGCTAGTTCCAAGAAACCCTGGCTCGCAACAACATTCGCGTACTCCCGGTAAGCTTCGTATAATTCAGACAATGCCCATTTGTTTGCATCAGTCTTTGATCCAGAATCCGTGTACTTCACAGCGTTTCTGAAAACCGTCACCTTCTCAATAAAATCCTGCAGTGACTTGATGTGAACAGAAAATGGAGAATCGGTTTCTGAGGCGCTCTTCATAGCTTCCTTCTCAGCATCAGCCAACTCCTCGACCCAGATCTTGACAAGTTTAGGAAGGTCCGCGCCGGTAAAGTAACAAATGGACGCACTCTTACGAAGGTCAAGCGACTTTACCGCATCAGCGCCCTTTCTGGCCTCGTTGAGCCGGTCACCTAATCTAGCAATTAAAGACTTGAATTCGTCATCAGCAGCGAATGTGCAGAGAACAACAACAATTTCTTTCCAGCTTTTAATCTCAGCATTGTCAACGAGATCTGCCAAATTCTTGCTAGCAATAGAAGATAGCACTCGAATATACGAAGGTCCACTGCTATTCTTTTGAAAATAGGCTTTCTGCACTTTTGAGCGGCAGGAGTCATCTCCCAACAAAGCGAGCATAAATGCATCAGACATACGATCTTCCGCTAAGCAAATGTCAATTGCAGCCGAAAAGTTACCCAGAGCAATAGCTTGAGTGATTAATTTGTCTGCTTCAGAAGATTGCTCATCTATGATGGAAAACGAACCGGTGGGAATGAAGTCCGCTGTGTCTAGGGGTCCGGCAGGTGCAGAGCTACCAATGTTGTTGAAAAATGGATCAGAATTGTCGTTAGACTCTCCAAAAATGGAATCAGTAGGCTCCTTGTTTGGTTCCTCCTCTTTTTCTTTAGTCACCTCAGCGGTCCCATTTGTGCCGGCTCCGTTGACAGACAAGCCACCAAACTTCTTAAGTAGCTCGTCTAACTCGCTAGATGTATATCCGAGCATTTCAACGAGTTTCTGCTTAGGATTCTGCTCGTACATCATCAACAAAATCTTCCAATCGTGCTGATCCTGTTCCGCAACTGCCTTTTCAGCACGGGTTTCAGCCATAGACTTCAAATCCTGATTCTTGATAGCAGCCTCAAATTTCTCTGTTTCCGACGCCGTAGAGGGTTCGATGACAACCTTTTTGATGTCAACAATAGACTTTTTGTTTTCGTCTAACTTAAAAGTAACAAGTTTTCCTCCAAAGCCAAAGGAAGCACCAACAGGTCTCTGTAGCCACTTCGGAGCCTGCTTGAGTGTGAACGTTGCTCTCGTGGTATCTGCATACGACGCAGAATTCCAAAATTCGTTACCCTCAGGTTTGGGTGTCGCAGCAGCAGCATCAGGTTTGGCTGTATTTTGAAGAGAGTGCACAGCAATTTTCCCGTCAAACGAAGCAGATGCAAACACGCCTGGGTTGCGATCATACCATCGGGTCTCGAACGTCCAGTTGGTGGCAATAGGAAATTCACCGAGCATCTCGCCAGACTGAGGATTCCACAGCAAAGTTCTATTATCCTTTCCACTCGATAGTAAAAGATCTGGATCACGCTTGCACCATGACAGGGACAAAATGCCTTGATTGTGGCCAGTCAGGACTTTCTCTGGTGCATTGGCGTTTCTGAGATCCCACAATAGGATTACCGGGGAAACATCGTCGTCACAGGCGGTTATAAGTTTAGTCGACTATCAAAACAATAAAAATTAGCCAAAGAAAATGGGGCTAATTCTTGTAATTAACTCACGTTCTCAGGATGCCAAACGACACTGCTGACTCCACGTCTTCCAGCACCTCCAGGACCAGGGTAAAATAAATGCAAAACCTCTCTTCTATTTTTTAAATCCCAAACAGAAGTAAAACCGGTGTTACCTGCGGTTGCCAAAATGTGAGCCACGTTGTTATTCCAAGCTACACACTCGATCTCATCCTGGCGCGACGAAGCGGTGCCAGGGGTTATCGGCGCGCCTGGCTTGTCTAGATCCCAGATCAAAATCTAACCAATCGATATGAGCACAATTTATACAAAATATATAACACAGCAAATATAATATACCTCGCCCTTGGAGCCAGCGGAAGCCAAAAGATTCGATTGGCACGGGTTGAAGTCCAAAGTCTTGACAGCCCCAGAGTGCTTTTTAGAGTTCATCAACGGAGTGCTTTACAAGTCAGTTAATCATCAGATTGACTTCTTGTGCATATTAGAAACATACCTAGACCCACTGAGAAGAGCATTGGGATCCCACAGATTTAGGTCACCATTCTCCATCGCAGCAGCAATGACGCCTTTCGGACGCGCCGTCGAAACGGATCCCCATACCAAATCGTGGAATCTGTAGCCATTGAGTCAGAATCAGAATACCAAAAGAACAGATCAATCAATCAAGTAAGATGGCCATACCTGACATCGCTGTTCACCGACGCTAATGGCTTAGTGAGCTGCGTCGAGGGCATGCCCGCAAGATTGAGGTCCCATAGTTCTAAAGTCGAGGTCGACGAAAAATCAGCATCGACAGCGCCAGCTACAGTACCAGTAGCAATAACAGGCAATTGAGAGCCAGGAGACCAGGCAAAGGTCGCCGTTCTCGGGATTTCCATGATTGATCTATTGACTATGTGGTGCAGCTCTCTTTTGAGGATAGCTTTCTCGGGCTCAATTCTCTGTGATGCTTGTTGTCCAAGAGTCACGTGGCCAATCCTTCTATCTAGACCTTTTCTATATAGTCTGCGTATGTAATTGGGGCATAAGCCGGCCTGGGATCCAGCTGCGGCTCGGGCTCATCGACCGAATATCAGAATTTTATCGAGACGCGGTTTATTGTAGGCGAGGAGCAGCGACTTTGCGGGAGTACTTCTATAGCTAGGTCGGGCAGGCAGGAATAAATACAGACATGACGCCATCAGTGGAGACCTCTCAGCCGGAGGAGCCGAACGATACTGCTGGCTCAGAAATGTTCCTACCCCATAAAGAACCTTACAATCACCATCATAGACGACGAGTCTCGATGACCATTTTGAAGTCGTTGCACTCGACAAAAGCGAGCGCGAATAGTGGATATACCAAATCATTTGTTCAAGTCAAATCCAAGCACGAAAGAACGGAGCTAGAACTTAGTATGGCATTGCAATCTCGCTTTTTTCCGCAAATCTGTTTCTGACCGTGCAATAGTCGACATATGGGCTACCATCATACCTGCTAAGATTGCGACAACAGTGGTTTCGTACGACATCTTGAAACAACCTAATCTTTTTGGTCCTAACAGTTTTATAGCCATTTGAAGCAAAATTTACCAAAAGATCCAAATTCGCTACAACATCTCAGACGACTGGTCAAAGACGACATTCCGCCAAAAGACGAGTCAACAACTTTGCTTTCATTATTGGTTTGCTCGACTGATGCAGTCTCGTCCGAAGAAGAAATTAAATCCTTACTTGAGCCTATGCGCGAACTGCTTCCAGTGCCTATCTTCGATGATCGACTATTTGTCCCAGTGATCAAACACGCTCCTTCGTTCCCAGCACCTACAAAAGAACAGTCGAAACAGTGGTCGGAAGGCACGTGGCCGATTATGTGGAGAGGAAATCCTCACCTCATGTATGTTGCTTTGATACTAACCGTTGAAATTATCCTCACTCAGCTGATTTCTAATGTTCGTCAGAATAACCGAATTGCCAGAAAAGGACGAACAAGCTTTGAAGTCTAATCTTGAAGAGCTGATAGACTTGACAGAAAAAGCACACAACAACGGAGAGGTATACTAGGTTAGAATTGCGAGTGGTGACCGATACTAACTACTAGCAGGTTCCTATTGCATCCATCATTACCGACCCCACCACAGGAAAAGTTATCGCCTCTTCGATTGACTCACGAAACTCCTCAAAAAACCCGCTCTCTCACAGTGTGATGTCCTGTATAGCTAAAGTAGCAGAAATAGAATACGCCAGGCGACAAGAGCTTGCCGAGAATCCTAATCGCGATGAGGAGTCGCAAGCTAAAGCATACCTGTGTCATAATCTGCAATTAATAACTACCCACGAGCCATGTGCCATGTGTAGCATGGCTATGGTTCATTCCCGGATATCAAGACTAGTGTATGTGAAGAACTTACCTAGATCAGGCGGTATAGACCGAAATAGTGGTCCTGGATATGGAATTCACTGGAATAAGCAGCTAAATTGGCGATTTGAGTGCTGGCGGTGGAACGGCGATGAGATTCTGTTATACGATGTCGGGGAGTCCATTAATGCCAAGATAGACAGTGCGGGGGGGGGGGGGGGGGGCGGGCGGGGAAGGAGCATTTTATACGTTTTAGATTAAAAAAAT
>JAJLTT010000047.1:0-41786 GCA_030568315.1 Myxozyma sirexii
TTTCCTGAGCTACTGGAATTGCGAATAGGCGACAACAGCGGAAACATGTATCTCCAAAGAAGACGCGGAAGGATATCACATGGTTTGATTGACGTTGTACCCGTATGGATGCCGAAACTTAAAATACTTCTGTGTTGCGATGTGGATATCTTTTTCGAAGGTCGCCATTCTGAACGTCGGATAGACCTACGGCGGTCGGTTAATTTGCAGGTCCTTGACTTGTCCGATACAAAAATGTGGTTAATGCCGTTTGTTCCAACGAGCTGTCGAGCGCTGAATTTAAGCAGAGCAGAGTTCACTGGGTTTGATGGTGCACGTAGTGTACTCGATAGTATAAATATGGATGCTGCTACGGAAGCAAGACAGACGGAAGGATTGCCGACACTTGAAGAGATGTTTCGGGGGCTTGAAGTTCTTGATAATTCTGGGTCGTGCGTTGCAAACATGGTGTTGACAAACTCTGAATTTATAAGATTATTGAAGCTGTGCGATGCGGAGAAATTGCATACGCTTAAAATTAAACAATTTCCCTTGAAATTTGGAAATACTGGACATAACTTTATGAAGCAGATAGTGAAGACGTGTCCCAATCTTCAGAGACTGGACATGCGCGGGAACTGGTGGCTGAATACGAGAGATTTGAAAGAAGTGAAAAAACTACGCAGACTCGAATACCTCAACTTGTCAGCAACTGTAGTGACTGACAAAGATGTGCGGCCGCTAATCCATTCAGACGGAGTGCTAAAAACGGTAATACTTACCTACTGTAGAGGTGTGAGTCAGGATACCAAAGAGTGGATGAAGATGAAGGGTGTAAGCTGCTCCGCAGACTGATCGCTGATTACAGAGTCGGAGGGCGAATCAACCGACTGCTGGAGACTGCGGTTATTGTTTTGTTTGCTTGTTGCTTGCTATATGAAATTTACGAGGTAGGATGTGCTGATATATCACTGGGAGTGGGTTCAATTGAGCTTTTATCGGAAATTTTGAACCAAGAACCTTTCGGATACAAACCTAACGCTCTGCTGTTGAGCTAATCAGCTAAATAATAGATAATAAAAACAAGACATAAATGAGTGCAATAAATAGATAAGTACTTTCTGCCTTTTTATATTACTGTGATTCGGATTTGTTAGGATCTTCGGTTGGCGAAGCATTATTGGAAGGGTCCTCAAAATATATCGTCATCATCATCTTCACCAGCAGAAATCTAATAAAAAATTGTAAATGATATAACTTCTAGTATCATCTTTATCTATCCTATTTGTATTTCTAATATTAGGAAGCGGATTCGAAGATAACTTCTTTCAGATATTAGCGTCGAGCAAGTATAGTACGATGTACAAAGACTTGTACTGATCTTACATGATAAATTATTCCCCATACTGTTAGCCAGATGGTGATTTCCCTTTCTGACGATTCCATGATACAAACAGCTAATATTCCATCAATCTGTAGACAAAGTACACCTGTAATCATGATTTTCTGCATCCAACAGACTAATATCCTTAACAAATCCCCAAAGAAATACACGAAATACGCTGATAATCCTTATAATCCTCGATGTTTCACGGCACAGTTGTTTCCTGTTCTGGTTAGATACTTCGTCCATCCATTACAGCATAATTTTCGGCGTATAATTGGTTTGGCGAGTAACAGTACTAAATACTAAGTAGTGATATACGGTTTAACTCCACCAGAAATGAGAACGGGGTACAATCTTTAATGAAGACTGGCTTTATTTACATCTGTCGCAATTGAGATAAATGCAGAACAGAACTATAGGGCTTCGGGGTTTCAGTTGCTATAAAATACTGTACTAATTAACCATCCGTCCCCGATTAGACATGTTCACAGACTCTAGCGCAGTTAGATAACCAGATAGGCAACTAGGCGCAGTCCGTATTCCTGGTATAGCGCCTGCAATATCGTTGAAGTTGATGCTGAGAACGAGTCGCATTCAATTTGTGCTTTAAAGATATTCATTAAGGAAGGAACATCAATACGAAGAACGAGTTCTCATTCGAAAATCTACGAATTTGTGTATGTAAACTATACCGCCCTTATTAATCAATAGAAAAAGAGGTTATATTTATAAAAGTACATGTTAAAAATTCAATACTTGCAATAATCCAGCACTGCAAATACGTTTACTCTGTGTCATTGACAACGATCTTAACCTCGCTTCGCTCATCTTCAGAGACTCTAGGCATCCGCTGCGGTATAGGCGGAGGCGGCATTGACAACGGTGCTTCATCTTCAATATCAGACGTATCATGAGATGAGCCAGTGATTGTTGGTGGCGACGGTGGTGGTGAGGCGTCTCCGTCGTGGACTTTCTGCGTGGGTTTAGGTACGTTTAAAGATAAATCAGAAACTCGTCGCTCAAGGCTCTCTCTTGGAACTTGCTCGTTCAGATGGGAATGATTGTGCGAATGACGGTGTGCATGCGGGTGAGATCGCGTTGATTGTTGATTTGGCGGGGCCTTCGGGTCGGAGTTATCAACTTTGAAAAACCAATCGCGGTCCTCATCGTACTGATAAACAGCCCAGTAGACACCATATGGTTTCGGTTCAAGTACCCAGAGCGTATTAAGCGGTACGTCGAGATCTCCAATCGCCTGCCGTCCCAAGTTCATGAAATATGCAAGCAACACCCGTGCCACCACGCGATGGCCGATGAGCAATACATGATCATGCATTCGCTCGACTTCAGTAATCACCGGTCTCAATCGATTGATTACATCCAGATAACTCTCGCCACCTACGCCAGGATACCGATATCCAATCTTATCAGCCATACGAGCTTTATACTCTTGCGGGAATTTCTGTCGGATCTCTTCGTATGTCATACCGTCATACTCTCCCGATCCAAGCTCGTTAAGCATCCGCATCTGTTTAATATCATATGTATCCTCGTTGAAATCCCGTGCGGTCTCGATCGATCTCCGCAGCATACTAGTCCAGACGCAGAAATGCGGTTCAATAGGCTCACCCTTTGGTGTCGTCGGTTGTGAACTTGCATTTTTCGGCATCGTTTTTTCCATAGCGTATCGCTCGAGCTGGCGTTTTCGAAACTCATGTCTTTGGAAATCCATGAATCTGGCAAGCGCTTGGGCGTACTTACGCCCTTTGGGACTAAGTGATGCATCGCCTCCAAGCTTTCCAAGAACGTTATCCTTCGATTCTCCGTGGCGGGTAATCCAAATCTGTCGCTCTGACAAGTTGAAATTAAGTAGGAAAAAAACCGCTTGACCAGCTAAGAAGCCTTGGATATTATACGCGACGACTTTGCGACCCACATTGATCATCTTGACGTATTGTAATCCTTCAACTCTCTCTTCTTCATCGCCAATAGTCTCGTACGTCTTTTCGTAATTTTTAACTCGCATGCGGAAATCAGCTAGGGCAACAGCCGGATCTTGACCTCTATAATCCGGGCCCGACAGCTTTAACCGGATATTCTGTTCAAGAAGATCTTTATCATCGCATATACTTTCCATAAACAACACTTTGAGCTCTCCATTCGATCGATCATGAACACGACCAAGCACCGACCGGCGCCGCTTGATTGTCGAGTTTGTAGCGTCGAGAATACCTATACTGCCATTTCCTAACAGCATCCAGTCCAACAACTCATCTAGAGTCTGCAATGCCCAGCTTTCTCTTAACGCAGCCATATCTTTATTATCCGGTGCAAAAAAATCCGCCGGATGAGAGGTCTCTAAATTCGGTTGATTAGTTGGCTTTAGAAGCGGAGAGTCGGGAAGTGGATGGCTAGCTGGTCCAACATGGTGATTTGATTGACGTCGTGTATTTCCGACATTAAAAATTTTCGTCTCGTGCTGAAGCCAGTTTAAATATCGAGCAAGCTTTTTTGTGATGTACGATTTCCCACGGGCGGGCAGTCCGACCATGACTATTACCAGTTTTGATCCAACATCACGCGCAGCAATAGTGCCGTCTGCAAATAAAGTATTAAGACTCGTGCACACAACAGGATAATGATTCGGTAAATAAACACTCACCCGGCGACACGCGACTGCTTGTTAAACCCGGAACATCAAGGGTTGTAGCTCGTCTAGGAAGCTCAAGATAGGACGGGATGCTGATCCCATCATGCGGGGCGAACCGTGGCGAATTAGCTGACGAAGGAAGAGGAGTATCAGTGAGAGCCGTGCGCTTGTGTGCCGAAGGATAGACGACTGGCGTAGATGCCCCTGAGCGTGGGATTATTTGATGATGAGGTGGTGGTTGGCCGGTAAGCACGAGCGGAGTGATGCTCGACGTGCTCGAGTTGTTGCTGCTGGACGACATCACAAACCAAACGAACAATTAGAAGGAGAACCACCACAGAAAGCAATGAAATGCCTAGAACTATATAGCTTGCGCAAGAAAAGAGGTTAGCGGGCCCATGGTTGGAGTGTAGGTGGTTGGACTGTAATTGGTGAGCGATCTTTGGCCGGTGGACATCGGTCCGCGGTTAAACTCCCAACGAAGTCCTGCAGTCTGCCGAAGCCGCCAGTGGCAGATGACGTATGCGCGAGTGCTGCCCCCTGTCTTCTGTCCTTTGTTAGTTTGATCAATCATAGGTGTTGCAATAGTTTCGCGGCGGGTTATTTGTTGCGGAATGTGTATTGAGACGCGTCGAACCGAGAGGAATAGATTCTGCCCGTCATTGATTTTCAGTCGCTGGTGTTGTTTGCCATGGAATTCCAAAAGAGTTCCTATTTGTCATTGCCGAGCCTTCATTTGAACTGATCCGTCACGCTGAGGATCAAACCAATATAGTGCTGCCGGCGTTGAAATGCTGTTGTATATCTCGGCCATCGCTGATCTCCCCAATTGGCAAACGCAGTTGGAGTCCATGATACCCTTCCCTCTTCACTGGCTTCAATCCCTTTTCGTAATAATAGAACGGAAACGAAATCAGCATCGAATAAGAGTGCTGCAAGCGAGATCTGATAGTCGAGATTTCATGGTCGCCGTAGCCCGCCAAATCCGACCGCGCCGACCGCCACCAGCTCCAACACCCACCAACCATCAGACAAGAAACCAGACAGAATTACATACCAAATGCGTGAGAGAAATGGTAAGATTGTACTTGTTGCGTATCTGCAGAAAAGACAACGAGCTTAATGAGTCATTAAACTGCTTGAGATGGATTAAATTATTTCATAGGCTCGTGGCTGCGTTTAAAGGTGCAAAAACCTAAACACGGCCAGAATCGTTTGCTCTTACTCAGCTTACTGTGTAATTCATGTAATGCGGTCTAATCTACTAATCTTCTACAGACTCAATCTCGGCCGGATACACCAAGTCATTCTGCTTCCGGATTTCGTCACAAATGCCCAAAGTGTACAGACTCTCTGACATCGGGTAGACGTCGCTTTGCTTCTTGCCGTCCCGGATATCTCTTGCCACTTGGTCGGCTTCCCAGAACATTCCCTGGCCAGGAATCGGGAAGTCATACACGACTCGCTCACCATTCTCGGGCTGGAACCAGATCTGCGTGGGACGATTTGAGGCGAAGGGGATCATCAGCATACCGTCAGAGCCTTCGACGCGAACGAAGCATTCGGTAGGACCGATCAATACTAATGACGCTGTCGCAACCGAGATAATGTGAGGCTTCTCCCAGACTTGGATAATGGCGGTCTCCTCGTCTACGCCGGTTGCTTTGGTTTTGAGGACCGAAGATACCGTCGAAGTAGGTGGGGATTTCTTATTCTCCGGGTGATGATAGCAAACCGTATTGACCCACATCAAAGAGTAAATCCCGATATCGAGCAGGGCACCTCCACCAAGGTCTGGATTCATCAGTCTATGCGATGGCTCGACTATGTTTTTGAACGACAGGTCGGCAGTGACTCTGTGGATTGTACCGACGACTTTCTCATCAAACAGCAACGACTCGAATTTTCTCATCAAGGGAAAGAAGCGAGTCCACATCGCTTCCATGATGAACACGTTATTCTCTGCCGCAACTTTCTCGACATGCGCCGCCTGTGCAGCGTTAATCGTCAGTGCCTTCTCGCAAAGGACATGCTTGCCGGCGCGTAAGGCGGCCAGCGTGAGCTTGTAGTGGTGGCTGTGCGGTGTCGCAATGTACACGACGTCGACATCTTTGTCGGCAATAACCGAGTCGTAGTCGCCGTAGCAATGAACATCCTTCTCGTTCGGCGCAAACTCGGAGACAAACTTCTTGGCTTTGTCGATAGACCGCGAGCCTACTGCGACAAGCTTATGAGCTACATCAGTTACGTCGCGAGTCGACGGCGGGAGAACGATGTCGCCGACAAACAGCTCAGCAATCTGCGCAAAGATGTAACGGTTAGCGAATGGATATTAAGACGAACGTAGATAGTATTGATACCCATCCAGTGGCAATTACACCCCAACGCGCAGTATACACCATTTTCTTTTTGTATCTATAACCGACACAAACCGAATCCCGGCAGCACAGGTAGACTTCTATTAACCCCAGAAGTGCGGGGAAGCCAATTAATAGCCCCAGGTCCGGCTGTATCGTGGCCTGCTCTGTTCCGAGCCTCGAGCCTTCCGCGGCTCACGGGGCTTTTCCGAGAGCCGAGTCGCTTATAAGGAATGTATTCTGTAACCAAACCAAACAATGCTCTATTTACAATTTACTATTTCTTCTTCGTGCTGTCTTTGACCTCGATCCACGTCTTTTTCACACCATGGCGTTCGAGCACTTCGACCGCCGTTTTCCCCTGCGGTCCCTGCACAAAAACCTCGAGCTTCCCTTGCCCATTCCCGCTGGTTCCTTCTAATGATCTATTCACCGTCGTCGAGCTTGCACATTCGGTTCTCAACTCGTTTGCAAGCTCTGCTACATCAAATTTATAGGTCTCCAAATTCGTAATCCGGGTGACCTTATGCCCTTGCTTCATCGTAATCAAAAGCTGGATCTTGGGTGGATTGCCTTTGCTCATCTTGCCTGCCGAGCGCTCATCTTCGTCATCGCGAAGAACCTGATAATATTGGGCGCAGGCAGATCGAAACGCATCAATCAAGGCCTCGCGCGCTAATTTCCGCGGTTTGGGGGCCGATGATGGGAAAATGCTCGCGAGAACTGGATCCAGTTTGATTTCTCGTGGATTCTGTTTATCCACTAAATCTTCTTTAGTAATGTAATCCATGACCACTGCTCGAAGATCCGCGGCTGTGTAAAAAATGCCGGAACCAGTGCGGACGCCTACTGCTTCGGCAATTGGCTTTGCTTTATCGCGAATCTGGTAGTACTCTTTCACGACCAGCTTCGAAGGGTTTGCGCTATTTGTAGATTCTTGCCCGGCGTCTTCTGATGTAGTCTTTTTGCTCACACCGCCGTTCTTAGTCGTCTTGAACTGTTTGAACTGCTTGAGTTGAGCATGATCTGCTCCCGCGACACTCGTAATCGTCACATCACCTCCTTTCTCTTTGATTTTCAGCAGACCCTCCTTTTCCATTGCTTTCAAGAACTTTGCTGCCTTTTTCCAGCTCGTTTGCTTCATCTGCGCCGATGAGAAATAAACCGGTAAATGACGCAACAAATGCGCTGAAATAAATGTCGACGAAGGCTGAGGAAACGTGAGCTGTAGAGAACCAGTTCGGAAGTCGAAGATGGTCGACAGTAGCGCCTGGTGGAATGCTTCGTCGATTTCTTCGGTGGTCGGAAGGTCTTCTTCTATTGTCTGTTCGGCTTGTTCTTTTTGTTCAGGTTCGACTACGACTTCTGTGCCTTTCTCAACTTTTTCTGCTACCTCTTCCGCATCTTTTTCCGGTTTCTCATCCGGAGTACTCTCCACTACTTCCTCCCTAGGAACTTCCCATGATAGCTCCATTGGCACACTGATCTTCCCTTTTACAGGCAGCTCATCGCCATAGCAATGCACCACCAGAATAGCTTTCCCATGCTGCCCGACGACTCTATTGACCCCCTCTAAATCCAAATCACAGATCCCCACCGCTAACGGTACACTAGCTCTCTCTTCACTAGCAATCGCTACCACGGCGCCCTTTTTCGTGCCGACGGGGAAAGGAGGAATGAGGCCCGGTAGCATCATATCCGCTCCTCCGCGTAACTTCTCGATTACCGGACTCCATGTTCGTACAATCGGCACTAAAAAAGCACACTTCCATAACGTGAAAACGGTGGGCACAAGTCTGTCGCCTGGTAACTTCAACCACACTGGCCGGCCATCAGCGGCTGATACGTAGATTTGACCCGAGACTCCCGGTGTAGGCGCAATGAACTTCGCCGTGAGGATATCTGATGGAAGAAGTGCTTCTTTGGTCTCGGATGGGAGCGTTGTCGGATCGAGGTTATACGCTGCTGTAATAGCCGCCAAAAGCTTCCGTCTATCTGAGGAACGGACAGGGGATAGCGGTTTGATCTGCAAATATATACGATTAGTGTCTTCTAAGCTAATTCAGCATAAATACATACGTTTGGCTTTTTGCGAAACATTGTGATGGCTGTTTATAAAAAGTTACAAAGATGTTCAAAGCGTTTTGCATTTGGAATCTGCCCACGTCATCGCATCGCTTATGTCATCATTTCTAAGCTATAAGTCGTTTATTCGAAAAATCATATTATCATCTAGTGTTTAAAGATATGCGTAAGAGTCGATTCAGTAATGGTATAGCTTTTGATATCAATAACGGGAATTTGATATTGTAGAAATAATAGCATCAAAACGAGTAATAAAGGTATTTTAAAAATATAAGGCAAACAGAAGGGCGTCAGTAATCTTTAAAACTATTCTCAATCTTGTCTTTCAAACTGCTGAATCCGTGTATCCATCCACTCCATCCTGCATTCTCCTCTTCACCGAAAAACATCTCTGCGCGTCTTGAGAAATCAGATTTTATTGTCTGAGTGATGGATATTGCCGGGGTATCGGGGTTGGATTCGGCGGTACCTAGAAGTCGAGCCATGTATCGCGATACATCGGTCGATACCTCGGTCAATTTTGAAAACGAAGCGCTAGCTTCCTTATTAAAGGTATTCGAATAAAGATTTGTAAGGTCGAGAATGTGAGGTTGGGGTGGTTGAGAAGATATGGAGATGGTAGCTGGAAAAGGTTCTGAATGGTCTTGGACAGAAGCGCATCGTAGCAATTCGCTATCAACTTCACGGTTTTCCAACTGATCCCCATCTGTATCACCTCCGACCAACTCATGACTTTGTCTATCTCCATTAATCATCGCATACTTCTCGAATCTCTCTAACTCCTCGTCATTTTCTTCCGTTGCGCCTTTAAAACTAGAAAAAGAAATCGAACATTCCGCAACCTCGTCGTCGCTAGGTGATGTTTCTTCGGCCGGCTTTCTAATTTTTTCAGAAACTGACACATCATCGGCCATTAGATTGTCATCTTTGAAAAACGACAAATCGAAATTTAAGTCGTCGCGCGGATTCAACGCAGTGGGCGGTTCATGGCAGTCATTCATGATTGTATAGTCAGTCAATGCTGAGTCTGAAGATGATTCTGACAATTTCATGTCAGTGCTATGAACGGAGTTCATTAAATCAGGCTCGCTGCAGAAATTAACGACTGGAGAAACAAGTTTAGAAGCAGTAGAAGAGTCAGGAATGTCATACTGACTAGCATATTCACCCAAAACAGCATTAGAACCAGAACTTAAATGCGCATCATCAGTCTTAACAGAATTTCCAAAATCAAATGCATCAGCTGCCCTATCCGATCCATGATCTGCACAAGCAGCATCATGGCCATTATTCACAGACGTATAATCTGCCAAATTCAAGCTTGAAATCGAATGTAGCGTATCAGTCTTATCGCCGCAACCAATCGAACTTTCCAAATCATCATCTTCAGCTATCGCGCGCCATGATTGAATATTGCAAATTCCTTGCGGACCAGCTTCGCCGTCATGCTCAACTTGTAATCGTAGAGCGGGTTCGCAAAGTTTCGATTGGGGTGCTCGGGCATTTCGGTTAGTTGAGTCTTGGAAGATGCCGTGTCTTTCGATAGGCAGTTCTGGGGGTGATACGAGTGGTTGAATCGGCGCACAGAGCTCAGATGGGGTATCGGATGGTTCCTCTACAGGTACCAAAGCTATCTGTTGTTGTCGGCGAGTGCGTTTCGATCTGAATCTGCGAAAAGTGGCAAATCGGAATTTCGTGGGCTCGGGGTCATTAGAGTCATGAGGAAAGATGTCTTCCAGTGGGGTATATTTGCCGATGTCAGAGACTAACACAGTTGGTATTTCAGCATCATTAGCGTTTTCGTCAGCAACAGCGGTGTTGTGCTCCTTCTTTGAGAATATTTTTCTCATGAAAGACCGGAATCTGGAGGGTCTCGCGGTATTGCTGAAAAGAACCAGCGAGCAAGGGGACGTCTCTGCGACAGTCTTACGCTACACAAAACAATGACAGTCAGCCTCCACAGAGTCTAAGCATCAAAACACAATTAAAATACAGCCCGCAGTCGTCGAACGCTCCCCGGAAACGGCATTTTTGCAAGATGAATGCAACTCGGACGGATTGCAAATTACGCGCGTCTGCTCATGACGCGCGTAATAAAAAACGTCACGTGCAAGCGCGTCTGGATTTGAACCGCGGGGAGATTCGATCAATGCAAAACACGAGATGGTGGACTTTCTGCTGAATTTCCCGTGTATTTGTCAGCTATTCTAGTACTTGTTTGATATTCTGCAGTTTATTTTAGATGCCGTCGGTAGATTTCGCAATTACTTTTCTCGACATCGATCCAGCGCTGGTTTCGGCATGGTCTCGCCAACTTGACGACCAGCTTCCTAAATCGCGCGTATCGGAAGACAGATATCCCACCGTACTTGAATCGTCTTTGAAGAGCTACAGCGGGACGTTTGACTGCATCGTGTCGCCGGGGAACTCGTTTGCGAGGATGGACGGAGGGCTCGATCTACTGATATCGCGATTCTTTAGTGAGCCTCGCGCTGAGATCCTGGGAGTCGAGGAAAAGGACGTGCTTGTCGACGTACTGAAATATGTGCAGGCCGGGCATTTTAGGAAATGGAAGGGGCTGCAACCGGTCGGGAGTTGCTACCTGATTGACATGTTGCCATGGATGAGTGAGGACCTTGGGTCGATCGATACCAATAGCAGAACACAGAAAGAAAACGTTGCGTGGAATCGGTTCAAGTGCCGGTATATTGCGCATTCACCGACGATGCGAGTTCCGTCTGCGCTGCGACGCGAAGAGATTGTGTACGAGTGTATGTGGTCCATACTAAACGAAGTGTACAACCACAACGACGCTTTGCATACTGCGATCCACGACAGCGACTACAGGAATCAAAGGATTGAGAAAGTGGCAGTTACTGGATTAGGCACGGGCACTGGTGGCTTGGACCGCGAAGTGTGTGCGCGACTGATGGTGAGTGCCTACGTTGATTTTGTGAACGCGGTCGAGGAGGGCGACGCATGCGCGTGGAGATGGAGCACTGCGCAGGCCTGGGATAAGAGGATAACTGCCGCGGCGACAAAGTAGGAACCAGGGGAAGAAAACAAGTTGTACATAGAGACACGGTGTCTGTACATAATGCGGGAGCAGCACGGGATGCTCCATTGATTGCTGATCGCACAGCCGGGCAATAGCGCAATACAGTTAGTTCAATTCATGACCGCACGCTCTCGCTCCCAGGCTAAACGAGTCACACATCATCCTGACAGCCTGGGCTGAAGAGGCCAACCCGATACTGCTTCGAATGCACGTGTCTCGATGTTCGCGCTCTCATGCTCTTCTTCCGCTCCTCGCGTCTGCATGCCTCTACCAACGTTGGCTACTAGCTGGCCAGTGCCGAACCCGGGCCAGGCATTTCCTTCTGCGACCTTATTAGACTGTAGTCTCATATTACACCGCTCTTCATTGATAGATGCTATGATAGACGTATTTTGCTGTGGCAGAATACTGGGTATTATCGTACCACTTGCTATCACACATAAGCCCTGTTATTGCACACCCACTTTACTCGAAGGGCGTGCGGCTACCCGCTAGTGCTCGTCCATCGCCGTCGACGATCTCGAGCATCTTTTTTCCGCTGCTCTCGCTCGTCACTGCGCCTGCTTCTTTTCTCTCGTTGCCACCTTCTTTTGTTTATATTTAACAGTGCTGGTAATTGCACTCGAAGCAAGCTGTAGCTGCCCCGGTTCTTTCTTAGACGCAGCGCGGCCATATATCCACTGCTTGTCCCTACGCGCCACCATCTATCGTTTAATCCCGCCCACTCCTTCGCATCGCCTCCACTCACTAACTGAGATGGCCACTTTTTCGTTCTTGAATACAATTGCCTTACTACACGATTAAACTGGGCAGTTTGCGTTTTCAAGCCAGAAACCGCTCCGATGCCGCTGCATATGCGCAGTCTTATGGGCCTCTCGAAGCCCACTGCCACTTCATCCACTCTCGCGCCTGCCAGCGCGCCAGCTCCGGCGGCAAGCAGCGCGGTTAATCCTAGTGCATCGCCTGTGTCGAAGACTGCCTTGTCGCTTGATGACCTTGCTGTTTCGGGTATGGATCGACCTGGTACGTCTGGTCAGAAGCCAGGGCAGCAAGGGCACGCGGGGAAAAAAGGCGAGGAGACCTCTGCACAGCCAGTAATGCCGAGAGACGTATGTTTGGATTCTGCTAGTTGAGGCTTTAGATGAAAGTGCTAACTGATGTGCAGGAAGTGAAAGCAATGTCTTCACCTCGCCGCGCTAAACGTGTAAGCGTCGACGTTCACGAATCACCGCGCATGCACCCCCAGTTTGCCGAACAGAATGCGCGGATGCGACAAAATAGAATGCATGCTTCTCCGTCAATACGGACAAAAGACAGCGAAGAAAAACCGGGATCAACAGAAAAGAAACCGACTTCAACTTCACATAGACCGCCATCACGGCCATCTACGCCTCCGTCATCTACAGCACCAAAGCAGGCTCTAGAACCACCATTGAAGAAAACTTTACCACGAAACTATTTCGATTGCGAATTTACAGACCTATTGAATCTTATCTCGTCGATGCTATCCGAACTCATCAAACTCAACGACTCGCTTCCTCTTGTCCAGTCACAGTTGACCCGTTTTCATTCACGCGCTCCTCCCGCTATTTCTCACAGAGATTACCTTCACCGATTGATTCGGTTTTGTTCACTAGAAAAATCAACCTTGCTCTCAATGGTGTTCTACATTGATCTCCTTTGCGCCGCGTTCTCGTCATTCACAATCTCTTCCCTCACCGTACACAGATTTCTGATAACAGCAGCCACAGTCGCGAGCAAAGGCCTGTGTGACAGTTTCTGCACAAATTCGCATTATGCTAAAGTCGGCGGTGTCTCGCTTACCGAGCTGAATTTGCTGGAAGTCGAGTTTCTCGTGCGCGTCGGCTGGCGAGTGGTTCCGGCTGTGAAGACGCTGGACGAGTATTACATGCGCATGGTTGCTCGGATGGCAGAAGTGTATGTTTTAGAGGAAGAGCAGGGTTGCGAGAGTTGAATGGTGGATATACTCGAGTACACAACAATATCTGTGGATGCGAGATCCTTTTTAGCAAGTCTTTTACCAAGTTGGCATACCGGAGTTACCATTTGTTTGATTATATTCGTTCATTTGTAATTTATGAGTTATTTGATGGTTTTTAGTCGTCGTATTGCACATTGCACAAAGCAGATGATGTTTCCACCAGCGGCGTTGTCTTTCACGTACCTTTCTCTCTGTCGATATTCCTGCTATTGTATTATAATCAACCAGCTGTCTGAATTAAACAATCATTAATTAAACTAGTAATAAGTAATCTAAACACAAATCTTCTATTAAGGTTTGAATACCGGTGGGCAAATTGCCATTCTCGCCTAATGCGCGCCGCTTCGTCCTTATTGCGCCACCGGCTTCGCTCTCGCCACAGCCCGAGGCGGTCCCAGACCAGTTCGTTCGCCGTCTCTCATTTCCCCGTAACCACTAGCAAATGATATCCGAGGTCGATTTGCTGCCGTTTCTCCGGAGTACCGAGCGCAGCACGCAACTAGGCGCTCTACGGTCGCTGAAGAACTCTGTGATTGGCCATGCCGAGCAGAAGGAGTGGTATCTTGAGCGCGGAGTTCTGGATGATTTATTACGGATAATCAACGCTGATCAGCAAGACGGCGTCTGTGACGATGAGTGTCGAGAATGCATGATTCAGGCGGGCGTGGTCTTAGGCAGTTTTGCTCATAGTAAGTGTTCTGGTGTCTGAGTGGGAAATGATTCGTCGTTAATCTTCTTGATGTACTTAGGCGACCCCGAGATCTCGGCCATGTTGCATACGCCAAACACCATCGCGACATTGATTTCAACGCTGAAGCCGAGTTCGCCGCCGCAGCTTTTACTGCCGGCGTTGAGAACGCTGACTACGCTTTTGACAGCACGACCGCCTACTCAGTCGTTGATCATCGCATATCCTGATCTTCCTCGTTCACTTAAAAGCCTACTCGAGCATTTCGCAGGTAGTGTGCCGGTAAAAGGTCTCAACTGCTCTGTAGTGGCTCAACTCTGTTTGCTGTTACCTGTGTTAGCGCCAAATCACTCGAGCGCGCAAGCAGTGCTTAGTGATGCACTCGCACTCCCGCTCAGCATGCTCGTCCGCAATATTCTTCTTCACGCACCTGAGCCGCTATCGCCGGCCGATACAAAACTACTCTCGTCAGCAATCCTGGCCGTTTCTTGTATCGTATCTCCGGCTACAGCCAGTAACATCTCGCAAACCGTGCCCGATTTCGTGCGGCTGCTGATTAGACTCTTACGAGCGCGCGATGCAACAACAAGATTAGCTGCCTGCGCGCTGATTACGACACTCTACACTGCTGCCGAACCAGATGTTATTGACCACGCCACGCGCATTCCGCAGAATAGCGAGATTGCATCGCTCTTGGTTCCGACGCTGATGAAGTTACTCGATGACGCGCTCACCATTGGCGACGGACGGAATTGCAATCCGTTGATACTACACACTTTAGCTATTGTATGTCGAGAAGGCGGCGAGATTGCTGATTGCTGCGTCGAAGTCGGGTTAATCGAAAAAGTCGTCAAGATTGTGGCTCAAGTTGCGCCGTCTACGCATTCTGCTTTACGAATCGGCAAGAATGATAATAAACTTCTGGCGGGGGGCTTGCTTTGTCTTTCAGCGCTGGGATTGCATAAAGAAGAATACCGAAAGGCGATTATTGATGCGAATGCGCTTTCCGTCGTTGTCGCGGTTATGAGTATCGAGAATGCGCCTGCGGTTCGGGAAATCAAAATCGCGGCATGTAATGTCTTGCGTACGTTGAGTCGTAGTGTGGTCTTATTACGCACGTCGCTGGTCGAGAGTGGGATTGTTGGCGGCGTCATTGACTTATTGGGTGATGCGGGAACTCAAGAAAGTGAGCCGGCGGCGTTCTCAAGCTCGATGAAGCAACTACTTGAAGCCGCTGCTGATTCGGAGACGAAAGCCGTAGATGATATTCGGCCTGCTTCTATGAGTGATTCATCAGAAAAATTAGATGAGGAAGATGTTGAGAATGAAGAGAGCTTGGAAGTACGTACGGCGGCAATGGCTGCAGTATGTAATCTCGTTCTTGAATTTTCGCCTCTTCGGAAACCGATTCTTGATCAAGGGATTTTGCCTCTTGTCGTGGCGGGTGCTCACTCACGGCATATTCCATTACGTTTGAATTCAGTATGGGCGTTAAAACATATGGTATACGGCGATGATATGCAGACAAAAGGACTCGTGTTGGATGCCGTTGGGTTTCCGTTACTTATGAAACTATGTAACGATCCCGAGATACAGATTCAAGAGCAAGCGCTTGATTTTATCAGGAATCTGATTGCCAGAAGCGACGATTATATTGACAAGTTGCTAAATGTTGTCGGAGTCGATACGTTGTTTGAGTTACTTGATCGGAAGCTTAGTATGCGGCCGCAGAATTCGGCTGACGATGATTCCGATGCGCTGCTAACTACTGAGCCTTATTATACTGAGATTGTCGTTGCTGCCGCGTATATCATTGTGCACATCGCGGCTGGATACGATCATCATCGATTGACTATTCTCAGCCATGAATCAGTGTTGAAGAAAGTCATCATGCTAATGGCGCACGAGCGCGACGAAGTGCGTCTCGCTTGTCTGTGGATTATCTTGAATCTGACGTGGGTCGAAGAGCCTCCGCGAACGAACGGTAGTGAGGATTTGATGATGGCTGTTGATGAGCCAGCAGCCGCTGGATCTGGCGGCGAGTCGCCGTCGTCAACGCAGGCTTATTATCTTGAAGAATATAAGAAGCGCGCGCTTACACTTGTTCGGCTGGGTGTTCGCGAGCGTCTGGCGGCGTTGAAACGGGATCGAGTTCTCGACGTTCGGGAAAAGACGCGGACGGCGATGTATCAGATTGATAGTTTAACTGGCGAGTTATCGGAGATGATGGATGATCATGTTGACGAGGATGAGGAATTAGGCGTTGAGGTGATGGAAGTCGACAGTGTGTCTGTTGTGCGAAACGCATATATGTATACTGATCCACCGTCGGCTACTGAGGTTGAGTAAGCGTCTTTTTTTTTGTGAATGTACGATGAATTGGGAGTGATTTATTTGGCGTGTTGGTTTTTTTTGTATTTATATCGCGTATTTCACAATTTTTAATGCATTGGTCTTTAGAGCATCCATATTCGCTAAAAAATACACCCTTGTCATGGTCATCATCATCGACCACATAATCCTAGATATCACCCATTTTTGATTAATTCTGAAATCACAGTTTGCCTGTATATACTTCAAAAGAGGCACCTCTAACGATTATTCATCTCAAGAGCCAAAGAAGAAAGAGTAATCAAGGCATTTATTTGTCCGATGGTTAAAGTTCCCGATTTGACTAACCTTTCGGCGCCGAACATTTAAATCACTACTTCACCGACTCCTCCTTTTCCTTACTTGCCTGCGTGACGTCCCTACATTCTACAGCGAGAATTTGAAAGATAATGTTTAAAAGCATTGCCCAAGCATTTCGCTCGACGGCATCGTCGGCGAGAATGAGCACGAAAGCTGGACTTGTGCCTCCATTTACGTTCGAAACGGCGACGCAAAAAGTCAAAATGGCGCAGAACTTATGGAATACAAAGTCCTCTAGCACAAATCTATTCCACAATACTTGTTTGCAGAAACTAATTGAAACGGATATATAGAAATGCGACTAAAGTTGCTGCTGCGTATACACCGGATTCGATCTGGCGAAACCGAATTACATTTGCCCGCGGAACTCGCGAGATTGAGGAATTTCTGACTAAGAAATGGGCAGTTGAGAATGGATATCGGTTGCGGAAAGAATTGTTTAGTTTTAATGGGAACCAGATTGCGGTTAATTTCTGGTACGAATGGCATGATACGGCTGGTCAGTGGTATCGAACTTACGGACTCGAGCACTGGACTTTTGCCGAGGATGGCAAGATGAAGAAGCGGTATGTTGCACAACTCACTATTTACTTTGTTATGGTCCACAGTTGGTTATAGTTGGACAAATGCTG
The DNA here is from genome assembly GCA_030568315.1 of Myxozyma sirexii. NCBI lineage: Eukaryota > Fungi > Ascomycota > Lipomycetes > Lipomycetales > Lipomycetaceae > Myxozyma > Myxozyma sirexii. The sequence goes on from JAJLTT010000047.1 coordinate 17,530, forward strand.
ATTTAGGAGAGTAGACAAATGAGCGGGAATGATCTGCCGATATCGAACGAAGAACGCTGGTTCCCAGAGTCAGTTGCTGACGTCAATAGTGTTGTTCTGCCTGATATTGACGATACGAGCGCTTGATTATCAGTTATTTCGGACTCGAATGTGGAAGTACGGATGTGGATGGGAGAGATGGTCGTTTAACTTGTTTTGGATCATTGGTTAGCTTTTGTGGTTTTTGAGGGCGAATTTCTTGTATCCTAATTGTGTAATAGTACAAACCACAGTGACATTGAAAATAATTCTCCTACGCACTCAATAGATTGTTTAATAGTTATTCTATAAGTCAACTGCAAATCATATAAACAGTCACGTGTGTGCTTAGAACAAATTTAGATGACAGTATGTTCAGGACTAGGGTTTAATTAGTCGAGAAGTCGTTTGCGGTTCACGTTTTGTTCAGACTCGATTGTTCTACGAAAGCGTTGATCTTGCATTTTAGATCTGTTTACAGTAAATTATCGTTTGAATAGCGTTGGTTTGTGATATCGAGGACTTGTGAATACGTGAATTTGGTTGTCTGGAGAAGAAATCGATGTGGTATTCAGATATCTGATACTGACTTGTACGATATCCTTCATTCTTTACGTGCTTTAGAATCAACAACAACGAATGCCACCGCCTTTACAAATGTCAATGTCAGGTCTTCAAAATCCGGGAATGATACCGCGGGGATTCGGCGGCGGCGCCGGGTTCCCCATGGTTGGCGCGCACAACGCTCACATGTCTGCCTTTGCGCAACAGCTTCCGCTTCCGCAACTTTCACATCAACAGTCGAGTCTGCAGCAGCAGCAGCAGCAGAATCAGCAAGGGCAGCCGAATGTGCATACGCCGCAGATGGCGCATCAGGCGACGCATGGGGGGTTGCAGCCGAGCTTGCAGAGTGCGATGGCGAGTCCGCAGGTCTCGTCGTTGGCGGGGACGTTGATTAGAGAAGTGTGGAGTTCAAATTTCGAGCAGGAGATGCATGTTTTGAGAGAGTTGGTTGAGCGATATAATTATATATCTCTGGTACGTCTCGATAGGAGAAGAGAGATGGAGTAATGCTGATGATTACGATGTAGGACTCTGAGTTTCCGGGAATCGTTGCCCGGCCGATTGGATCGTTTAAGACTACTACAGACTATCATTACCAGACCCTGAGGTGTAATGTCGATTTATTACATGTTGTGCAACTTGGAATCACATTTGCGGATGAGCATGGAAATCATCCAGAGGGGTTACCGAGTACATGGCAATTCAACTTCAAGTTCAATTTACGGTACGTGTTGCGAGATGATTTTATTTGAAAAGACGCTAGTGGCTGATTGGTAGATAGAGATGAGATGTACTCTGCTGACTCTATTGACCTGATGACGAAATCCGGAATCGATTTCAAGAGACACGAAGAATTCGGAATCGAACCATTTGCGTTTGCCGAGCTATTCATAAGTAGCGGGTTAGTCCTCGACGACTCGGTGCGATGGATTAGTTATCACTCGGGATATGACTTTGGCTACTTGATCTCGATGATGATGTGCGTGCCGCTCCCAGAAGAAGAAGAAGAATTCTTAAATCTGGTGAAATTGTTCTTTCCCAACTTGTATGATGTCAAGTACATGCTTCGCAGCGCGACGTCCAAGAGCGTCAAAGGCGGCCTGCAAGAACTTGCCGATGAATTACGAATCATGAGAGTCGGACCGGCGCATCAAGCCGGAAGCGAAGCCTTGCTAACAAACTCGTGTTTCTTCGAATTGCTAAAGTTCACGTCCGACGGATCAGAAGAGACGTATGCGAACCAGATCTGGGGACTTGTGGCCTGAGTGTCTACACACCGCAAAATAATGATTATTTGTTTTATAGTTGTTGATTTTTGGGTGTATGCGCCGGATTTTGTTTGTTATGTTTTGTATTAGTGTATAATTAGCTATTAAGATAAATTGCAGAGAGTGGGTCACATGTTGAATCACCAACTCACGAATCACCACAAAGCCCGGGCTCGTTGTTGTAAAGCGACTTTCGACTTCAACCCGTCGAGGGATTGAATAAGTCCTCTTTTGATCTGCTTAGATACTCTTTGTATTGCGGTTTGCTTTAGCCGATTATTGACTGCTAATCGGTCGTTCTTTTTTGGCTGCCGTTTGACAGAGAAAGAAAACAAACTGGTTTTGTAAGGTACTGCGAGTGAGTATATTGACATCTTTTCTGATCCATCATTAAACAGCAACTCGTCAGGAAAACACAAGGAAAAAAAATGGCTACCGACAAACAGAGAAATCAGAGCCCAGCCGGTTTCCAGCCCGGCAATCAGCAATCAGAAGCCCGGCAATTTTCTCCGCATGGACAGTCGCTGGATTGGGTAGTTGGACTGAAAGTGCAAGTGACTACGAATTTGGGCGACGTGATTAAAGGGTCGGTGTATACGTATTGCACGTTGACGAACACGCTCGCGATAATGGAGGACGAGACAGTGAATGCGCAGAAACCGGATTTGAGAAACTTTCGGATTGTCAAGACGTCGTTTATCAAGGACATTGCGGTTACCGGCAAGAAGGAGGAAGATAAAGAAGTAGCGGATCAACTTGCGCAGAACGGCAAGGCGTCGTCGCAGGGCCAGTTTGCAAAAGTCCAGCCGTTGATTGGACCGGTGCAAATTGGTGGAGTTGTGCAGAAGATGAATTCGGCGGCGAGAGCAGTGGGACAGTCGTTGGCGCAGAAAGGCGTTGGCGTTACGCAGGAAGCGCAGGATTTATTTGACTCTCTTGCGAAGACGTACGTATTACTGTCTTGTTCTCTATAATAGGCAAGCAGTGTCTCTGACATGTTATAGTCTTCCAATTCGATGGGTGGGCAAGTCGATGCTGGTATTGGACGAAGTCACGGTCGATCCGCCGTATACTTCGGCGTCATGCCATGCAGAGACACAATCGCCTGCTCTGGCTAGAATAAAGATCGTGGTAAGTGCATATTTCTTTACTGTTTCGATTTACAAGATCCTGAGTCTGATCGTGACGATGTAGATTGATGAAGAACGGAAACGACAAGATGCTGCGCGAAAAGCTAGAGAGAGTGAGCGCAAAGGAGGCTAGATTCTATTCTCTAGTCTTATTTTCTATTCCAACTTCCTATCGACATATTCTGCATTGTTCTTGCTATTTTTTTTGTTGCTTGTTGATGTACGCGGTTGCCCACAAAAGCTGTATATGTATGCGCGCTGGAGTTTGTCTGCTTTTCATATGTTGCGTATTTTGACAATATTAATTTTGATTTATTTGGCTATCAAATGATGTGAATTGCTCTAGTAAAATAAACCGTAGATATCCTGAATCCCGTCTAAATTCCATCGTTGCTAACTAAAAACCGAACTCGACGGCTGTGCGGCGGAAGATTGAAATTCAATAATTCGACCACACTTTGCCGTCATTTCATCCGCAAACTCTTTGATAATGGTAAGCAATTTCTAGCAAAAATACTTGAATAATTGTCTAATACAAAAGAAAAAAACCAGAGCTACGATGATGAGGAATTCCGCAAATATCTACCGGCTGAATTCGGTAAACAGACGCAGACATATGATTTCGAACCCCAGTATGCGAAGAGCATGAGGGATGATTACAAGGAGAGAAAGCAGAGTAGAGAAGGTGAATCGGAAGCCGATAGTGATGACGAGGATGATCTTGATGAGTTGCCGATCTCGCATGAGATTGTGCTGAAAGAACATACAAAGGTAAGGAATGAATGTTTTTGAACAAATACTCGTAGAGGGCCAGGAATTAATGAAATTGCTCTAGACTATCTCGGCCTTGGATATTGATCCGTCTGGATCAAGACTCGCGTCGGGCGCGTATGATTTTGATCTTGATATATGGGATTTCAATGGCATGAATCCGGCGTTTCAGAAACCGTTTCGGTCTATCGAGCCCTCGGAGTCGCATTTAATTCGCGATGTTCAGTTCTCGTTGAATGGAGAGCATTTATTGGTGATTCCAAGTTCCAGTCAGGCAAAGATCCTGACTCGGGATGGTGTCGAAGTGTATGTAATTTCGAACATTATTCTTTCTCTACAAATAATACTAAGCGCTAGTTTAGTTCTGAATTTGTCCGGGGAGACATGTATATCCGCGACATGAACAACACGTCAGGCCACATCGCCGAGCTCACGGCCGGCAAATGGCATCCAACAGACTATAATCTCTTCGCCACTAGCTCGCTAGACTCTACGGTCCGGATCTGGGACTCGAACGTCAAGCGCTCACAATCTCACGTTATCATACTCAAGTCTAAATCGGTCAAGCACGCAAAACCTCATGTGTCGACTATTGCTTGGAAGCCTGATGACGGCAAATATATAGCCGCTGCGGCGAACGACGGGAGTATAGGCTACTGGAGCACAACCGGTCCGTATAATCGTCCGGTGGCTACGATTGCCGACGCCCACGAGCCGGACACCTGGACTTCGGGCCTAGCGTACGGAAGCAATGGCACGACGTTGGTCAGCCGGGGCGGCGACGGAACAGTCAAACTGTGGGATACGCGAAGTTTCAAACGACCGGTGCTGAGTAGAAGTGGGCTCGTGAACACGGTGTCAGAAACCAGTGTGGGATTCAGTCCCGACCAGCTTCACATCATCACCGGCACATCCGCCACACCAGAAGCGCCGAACGGCAAACTACATATTCTAGATTCGTCGGACCTGAGCACCGTCGCGGCACTCGAGTTCGAGGTCCCCGAGGAAGATGGCAACAAGTCCAAGACCAGCAAGCCTGTCTCGGTCGTGCGCTCGCTGTGGCATCCCAGGCTGCAGCAGATCGCCGTCGGCACCTCCACCGGCGCGATCCACCTCCTCTTCTCGCGCGACCTGTCGAGCAAAGGCGCGAAGCTCGTTTTGGAAAAGCCGCCGAAAGTGCGCCACGTCGACGACGACATCACGGCAGACATCGATCTCGTCGCGGCGTCGACGACGGTGGGCGCCGGCGGAGGCGTCAGCAGCTCGCGCAAGAAGAAGACGGACGCGTACAAGCCGGAGATTCCGCTGGGGCGAAAGATGCATGGCGAGATTGGGCTGATTAACGAGTTTGAGGACGAGGAGGACAAGAAGAACAAGAGGCGGAAGTACATGTGATGTATGCGACCAATGCACGTTCTGCTCATTGCATTCTCACCAATGCCTCTGCCAGTGCTGCTGCTGATTATTGCCCGCTATTTGTTTACTGCCATTTTGGTTGCTGCGTAGAAGTCCACGCATCCCCGGCACGTGCAAGTGACGTCACGCGTAGATCCGACACGAGCATCCACGCCGACAGTTCCAGGTATTTCCACTCTTATCAGCAGCAGCTTCTATAAAAGACGTCTGCTGCCTCTTCGCGATCCCACTGCTCTGCACAAATTCCACCATGCGCGTCAACGACCGCCTGCTGCTCTTCTACCTCGTCTCGCTGGCGACCACCGTCGTCGCCATCGCGCTCACGGTCACGTCTATCGCCGCTCCGCACTGGCTGACGTCGGTGTCGTTTCCCGCGGACGCGGCCGGCGAGCCCGCGCGCATCACGTACGGCCTGCACCAGAAGTGTTCCTCGTAAGTTCTTCTCCGGTTCGCGCTTGCCCGGGCCCCTGCACCCCGCTAACCTGCGCCTTCACCAGCATCACGGGCACCTGCGTGCGCTTTCCCGACCAGGAATGCGCGTACGGCGACCGCCAGTTCTGCACCAGCTGGCGCACGACGTCGTTCATGATGTGGATGTCACTCGTCCTGCTCGGTCCTGTCGTGATCTCGTACCTGACGCTGACGCTGTCGACGCGGCAAGTGCGCGAGACCGGCTGGAAACTGATCTCGCTGCTTCTGTTCCTCATCGCGGCCGTGCAGATCGTCGCCGTGGCGTCGGTCGTGTACATGTTGCGCTACGACAAGAACCTGCGCGACCGCAGCTGGCAGCTTGGCCCGTCGTGGGCGGCCGCCATGTTGTCGTGGATCGTCGTCTTTGGCTTATTCGTAGCCACTTTGGTAGTCGGCTGGAAGACCGTGCCGGAGTATTCGCCACTTCCGACATATATGTCTGAACTGGGGCGGCGTCCGCGCCGGCGCTCGTCGGTGTCTAGTAACTGGCTCATGTGAGCGCTGTGACTGAATGATTGTATGTGTGTGTGTGTGCGTATTTGGATAAGGGAGTAATGAGTGCTATGGCGTTAATATACACGGTCGCTAGATAATTATGGCATTGGTTTATTTATATATGAGGTGATGATCAATATACAGTTTTAATAATATTGTACATATAACCTATTTTCTAAGCCGTTTGCGATGCCGAATATCTTCAGGTAAATCATCATCGCCGAATTCGAACGAGTACGCCGTATTTTTCACCTTGGCTGCGCCGCCGCTTTTTTGCGGATTCTTAGGCTGTACATTTTCTGGTTTGGCAGAATCAGACGATGAATTAGTTGACGGGAATGTTGGTAGGAGACTCGGATCGAGCGCAATAGGTCGCTCGGAGAAGTACTCGTGTGCGAGCGCTTCGCGCGCCGAGAGCCTTCGCGCCGGATCATATGTCAGTAACTCGTTCACAAAGTCGATAGTTGCGGCCGATTGTCCGCTGAGGACTTTATTCAGCGTATTCGGTCGCATCGAGGTTAATCGATATGAACGCACAAAGGGCAGCATTCGAAAGCCCGGCCAGATTCGATCGTTGGGCGCGCCGAGTAAGTTCACAATCTTGTCAATCTGCTCCTTTTCGGTCGATCCCGGGAGTAGCGGGGTGCGAAGAATTAGCTCGCCCATTATACAGCCGGCAGACCATATGTCGACGGACGAAGTATATGTCTTTGCACCAAAGAGAAGTTCGGGGGCGCGGTACCAGATTGTGACGACGGAAGGGGTCATTGGACGGTCGACGTACGCGCGAGCAAGACCAAAGTCAGCTAGCACGAGTCAGGTTATTTACGTTTGCAGAGAATATAAACTGAAGACCACCTACCGATTTTCAGGATCCCTGTTGATGTCAGAAGAAGATTCGACATTTTTATATCCCGGTGGATGATTCCTCGGCTGTGGATGTACTCGAGTCCTTCGAAAAGCTGCTTCATCAAGCATTTGACTAAACCAACATTAGACCTTAAACAAGTGAAAGAACAACAATACAAAACACACACCTTCGCTGACTGTGAATTTTGCCGCCGAATAATCAATCAAATCCGCCAGATCCTAAAAACATCAGCCCGCGTCGCTTGCACCGCAAAAAAAAAAAGCCCAGCATACATGCAAGGCAAACTCCATAACCATGTAGATCTCATCCAAATGGTCATCGTCGACCGCAACGTCCAAAACGGTGATTATATTGCGATGCCGCAATGATCTGAGCAACGAGATCTCCCGAAGAGCAGTATTCGGTATGCCATCGCGTTTTCCGTCGGCGAAGATCCGCACTTCTTTGAGCGCGACTATTGATTTGTCACGGCGGTCTAGAGCACGGCTGGGGCAATTGTCTTGTTAGTATGAGATACTCGAGAACGGGGTGGTTGCATACTGAACAACTCCGTAGGCTGGTATACAGGAGTTAGCATCGCAGCCCAGGCGCGCAAAACACAAGTAACGTACTTCCTTCGCCCAATTGATTCAACTTGTCGTAGTTTCGCACAGAAATGCAGGAGCCTTTATTTCAAAAAAAAAATCACAAAGTAAGCCGTGTTTACGCTACATTTCCATCAACCTTCGTCTCCGCAACAACGCCAGGCCGCGGCCGCATCGTAAGCAAACAGAGCTCGCGTACCTAGAAACCCCGGATGTGTGTCCTCAACAACCGGCTTGTTTGTTATCGTCAGCAACGCTGGGATCTCCGTGTCGTCCATTGCAGGTCGGAAGCCGTCGTCGCAGCAGGCCAGGTAGGAAAGTCACCCGATCCCGAAGACGAAGACGAAGACGAAGCCGAACCCTGACCCAAAACCGCTGATTAGAGACGAATACGGAAGCAGAAGTCCTCTCGTCCACGACCACCCGCCAGTGTTATAAATACCACTTCCGTCTCTCGGTCTTCTATAGCGAGGAATAAACAGCATCACGAAAATGGCAGCAGAGGACACGGTTTCCGAGCCTTTGCTCGACTCGAGCAGCGCGCCGACAGAGCCCGCGAAGAAGACCGAGCTGAATCCCAAGACTGTGCACGTCGAGTTCAGCGGCGTGCCGGGTGCGCTGGGGATCTCAATCGGTCTGCCGGCGCTGATATACGTGCTGTATTACGCGATTGAAGGGCCGGACAAGTTTGCGGACTGGTCGAACGTGTTTGATGCCGAGGCGCTGGCCGCGTACTTGCTGTGGTTCTTTGGGCTCGTGGGATTGTTCTACATCGTGCCTGGACGCGTCATGGAAGGCACGGTCTTGCGCGATGGTTCGACGCTGATGTACAAGATGAATGGTAAGTGGGTTTTTGTTTGGGGTTTGGCGCGGGTTCTGACAATGTCTAGGACTCAATTGCTTTCTCGTCATTATCGCCGTCCTCATCGGCAGAGGCTTCATTACCCACGGCGAACTTCCTGAGCTCGTCTTTGTCTACGAGCACATGCTCGGCCTCATCACCGCCTCTATCGGGTTCTCCTTCGTCCTCGCCTTCTTCGTCTACTTCAAATCGTTTTTGCGTCCGGGCAAGACCATTCTCGCGTACGGCGGCAACACCGGAAAACCCATCTTTGACTGGTTCATCGGCCGCGAACTTAACCCACGTCTGGGAATGTTTGACATCAAGTTCTTTTGCGAGCTCCGACCGGGTCTTTTCCTCTGGTCGATCATCAATCTCGCGATGGCGCATGCGCAATACCGCAATTTCGGATACATCACCAGCTCGATGGTCTTACTCAACGTCTTTCAACTCATCTACGTTATCGACTCTGCCGTGCTCGAAAGCAAGAATTTGACAATGATCGATATCACGACCGATGGCTTTGGATTCATGCTCGCGTTCGGCGACCTGGCGCTCGTGCCGTTTACCTATACTTTGCAAACCCGGTTTCTGGCAACCACGCCGGTGAATCTGGGGATTTATGGAACGGCTGGCGTGGTTGCGTTGAAGGCTTTAGGGTATTATATCTTCCGATCGTCGAATTCGCAGAAGAATGCATTCAAACAGAACGATCCTTCGACCGCTCGTACGTTCAAGTCTTGAGATAAATAACTAGGTTGGTCTGGTTTAACTAACATTTATAAAACTAGATTTGAAATACATCACAACTAAAACCGGAAGCAAGTTACTCGCCGACGGATGGTGGGGTGTTGCGCGCCATATCAATTACCTAGGCGACTGGCTCATGTCTATTTCCTGGTGTCTGCCCACGGGCTTCCACACGCCGGTCACGTATTTCTATTCGTTGTATTTTGCTATTCTACTGATCCATCGGGAAACTCGCGACGAGGCAAAGTGTAGTGAGAAATATGGCGCCGATTGGGTGGCGTATAAAAAGCAGGTTCGGTGGAAAATCGTGCCGTATGTGTACTAAGCTGTGGTGCAATAGATATATGTACAAGCATTTTCAATATTATCACCCACTAGAAAACTGTTCACAGTGATTGCGATTCGTAGTGAAGTGTTTGGGATGTAGTGACCAAATCCTGCGATTCCGGCTGCGATTCCAGATTGATCTTCAAAGCAAACTCACCACCCTCACGAGCCGACACAGTATCGGTCGACGACTCATGCGCAGCCTCAGATTTTTGCTCTCCCAATACCGCCAGATACCGATTTCTATCCAATTTCGGCTGCCGAGCGCGAGATTGTCTCTGCCTGACGAGCTTGCCGATTTCCGCAGTTTCAGGAATCGGTTCAATCTCGATATTGCCATCAATTTCAAGTTGTTTGTAATCGCTTAAATCCCATTGCCGCACCGCGTTGTCGCGACTTTGTCGCTGTAATACCTTTTGGAAATACCGCGGGTGGAGAATGCCGTTTTGGCCAGCCGTCAGGATTACTCCGTTTTCGCTTTCAAAGAACTTTATACCGTCTGCCATTGCCCGTTTTGTATCGATGAAGATTAAAACGTCAGCCGTCGGCCGTAGTCCCGAGATTACTTTATAACTGTTTGGTAAATGCTGCGCGAGATGGATATGCAGTCTGCGCGCGACAGATAAGCCATGGCGATAGATCGACGGCCAGTTTTTCGACATTGTGCCGTGCACTGCGAGCGGGATTTCGTCAGGGTGAATGATTTCGCGGAGGGTGATTTGCACATGCGGCATTGAGTGGCCCTGATTAGCGCGGATATACCAGAATTCGGGAGTGTTGTCTTCGTCGAGAATATTTGTCTCGACGCCGTCTCGAGCACGGAACTGGAGTTTATAGCGAGACTTGGGGTCGTTGGCGATAATTGTTTTGAGGTCCGCTAGATTGTTGATGATGTGTCGCTGGATGAGTTCAGTGACGGGCACGTAACCTTCGCTGTCGATGTCGATGTTTTGCGAAACTGCCGTGTGACGAAGTATTTTCGCGAGTTTTTTAGAAATCGTGGCAAGCCTGATATCCTGCTTCGATTGCTCGCCATCTCGGCTTTTCAGCATCTTATTCTCTGGATTATTCCGTTGCGCCATATCGTTCACAATCGCCAGTAACTTTGCCGAGCTCTGCGCGATATCGCTTTCAATCACAGTCGCCAAACGGTCTCTGTCCACTCGGCTCGTATTCAAATCGACCGTCAAATCAAACGACAGTTTCAGAAAGTCGTCTTCAATCCGCGAATCAGCCACGGCGACGAAAACCTGTGGGTGCCGCAGATGTTGTCCTCGCAGGTTAGTTTTCTCGCGCGTTTCCAAAGTATCGGTCAGCGCTCGCAGATTCTGCAGATGTTGGATCCGCTTGCTGGCGACTTTTTCAAACAGTATCTCGTCTGCCGGTCGCTGGTTTTCGGCGGCGCCCAGACGCTCGGAGGCGAGAAGCAGCTCGTTCAGAGGAAGACCCAGCACGCGCGCAGTTTGTTTGAGCCTCAGGTAGGCGGCTATGACCGAGGACATATACACGCCCGCTTGCCGGTCAGTGTTGCGATAGTGGAGAGCAGCTGCTATTGCAAGAGCTTCGCGACTGAGGGGAGAGGACTTGCGTTTGCTTACGAGAAAACTCCCTTTTCTATATTACTGCATTGGGCTGCCTAACCCTATGCGAACTGTATACTACACTACTACTACTGCACATGAACCCATCCCAGATACCATTCTCTCTCGAGCAGCACGCTCGCGGACTCGCTGGTGTTCTTGAGCACGCCGAGCTGCTCGAGCGCAGACTCGATCTTGCCGAGCACTTCGGTCCGGGCATGCGCCTCGAGATCCAGCTCTTGCGCCAATGTCTCCGGCAAGGCAGCGACCGCACACGGTTCGCTGAACCGGCCGGACTGTTCCTGGATAGGCAGCTTATAGTGCTGCGCCATTTCCCACAGCCGGCCGCCTTCGAAGAAGAACGGTGCGCGCCAGGTGCCGTCGATGATCCGCGGCGCCGCCTGCGGGCGCCACTGCTTGCGCAGCTGGCCGAGCTTATGCTGCCATTGCGCGCGTAGCGTGCGACGAAGCCTCGCCATGTCGGCGAGATCACGACCGGTAGCGCGCTCGATTCGCGCCTGTTTGAAGTGGGTTTCTATGCGCTTGTGGTCGAGCTCGATAGTATCGCACAGCAGCGGCCGCAGGAATCTCGCTGTCGACCGTAGCCCGTAGCCTCGCCAGACGGCAGACCGCGCCTGCTGCAGACGGTACTTGTATAACGACATCACGTTGGCTTGCGCGTCGAGCATTTTTCTAGCCTGCTGGAGAGCCGGCGTGACGCTTGATTTGAAGAGCGTCGAATGGCTGGGAATGTGCGCGACTTCCGTCCGCGCGTTGAGGTAGCTCCTGTAGTCGACAGCGTACCTGAGCATCGCGGTCGTGAGCAGCGAGAGTCTGTGGGTATAGTCTCGGCACCGCAGGAGGATGCGGCGGTTGCGGACGCTCGACGGCGGCGACGGCTCGGGCGCGACGCCGCGGGTGCTCTTGATGCGCTTGCCGTCGGTGTAGTAGGCATAAGGCAAGGCGTCGAGCGCGGGGTCGAACGAGTAGTGGATTGCCAGGACGCCGGTTGCGGGCTTGAGCAGTGGACGAAGCTGGACTGCGATTGCGGCAAAGTCGGTGAAGAGATGCGCGGAGTTTGTCAGGCAGATCATGTCGTACTGCGCTGTGTCAAGGCGACTGCCTCTGACGAGCCGGGCGTCGTCCAGCGCAGGCAGCTCGCTGAGCGGTTGCGGCGAGATGTCGAGTCTGTATATCGATGCGGAAGCGTATTTCGAGTCTTTGAACTGCTTCTGCTTGAAGCTCTTCCTCCACCGCTGGCCCGAGAAGAGCGCGCGGTCGGGCGACGTGCCGCATATTTCGAGAATGCACGCGTTCGGCGGCACATTGATCCCGAGCGTTGCTGTCTTCCACAGTCCAAGTTCTCTCCAGGCCGGCTTGGGCGGCGGGGTGGTGGAGTACGCGGCAGACACGAGCAGTCGCGGCAGCCTTCGTTGGGGAAGCACTGCGCAGGCGTTGCGTGCGTCTACACGGCAGACACTGCAACGCGTTCGCAAGATCATCAGCTGTGGATAAAGAGTAGTCAACTGTCGATATATTTGCTGTCGACAGCGTGCCCGCCGCAGTAAACACCAAAGCGTTTGCGCGCCTGTGCAGGGAGAAACTCTAATTAATTTTATAGGACATGGCAAGTTTAATTTTACGGGTGGACTGAAAAAAACCTGATAACTTGCAGATGAATAGCTAATTGCAGTAGATTACAAGACGCCTTTTGTGCTGGGAACCTCGTTCGAGCCAGTGCGGGTGGTGGCTTCGCGGAGGGCGAGCGCGAGAGCCTTGAAGGCGCTCTCGGCGCGGTGGTGGTCGTTCTCGCCGCGGAGGCAGTCGACGTGGATGGTGATGCCGGCGCCCTGGGCGAAGCTGCGGAGGACGTGGGGAAGCATCTCGGTCGAGAGCTGGCCGAGGCGCTCGCGCGTGAGGCCGAGGTCGACGGTGGCGTAGGGGCGCGAGGAGAGGTCGACGACGGCGCGGGAGAGCGCTTCGTCGAGGGGCGCGTAGGCGTGGCCGAAGCGCTTGTAGCCGACGATGGGGCCGAGGGCCTGCTTGAGCGCAAGGCCGAGGGCGATGGCGCAGTCCTCGGTCGTGTGGTGGTCGTCGACTGCGGCAGGGTCAGTTGGGGGGGGAATGCGGGATGAAGATGAGAAGAAGGCGACGCACCGTGCAGGTCGCCGTCGCAGAAGAGGTCGATGCTCCAGCCGGCGTGCTTCGCGAGCGCGTGCAGCATGTGGTCGTAGAAGCCGACGCCGGTGTTGACGGCGATTTGCTGGCTCTGGCTCTTTTGCGTCGCGTGCGCGGTCGCGGGCGCGGCGGAGTCGCTGGCGCTGGCGGACTTGTCGTCGAGGGCCGGCAGCGGGCCGCCGTCGAGCGAGAGCTGCACGCGGATCTTGGTCTCGTTGGTGTTGCGGACGAGTGTGGCCCAGCGCGGAGGGGCGTCCATGGCGAAAGCGGGCAGGGAAGAGCAAAGGCGGGAAGCGACGAAGAGCGGAAGGGAAGCGGCGAAGTAGCGGTAGGGCTGGTGGAGTGTTCTGTAGGGTTGAGGCGGCGTTTTCTATAAATCTTTGCTCTGACTATGAGTATTGCATTATACAACATCTCATTTATATACACTATCAGATTATATACGGCTTACGTCTACTGAAGGTACGTTCACGAGTCACTGCAATGCCGCGGAAGGGACGCCGAATGATGATCTATAAATGCATAGTTCACCTGAATTATCCATGTTGAACGCATAGCCATCAATGTCTTTCGCTCCTATCTGACTTGTTCTTTCCCGGCTCTTGCTCATCTGCTAAGAGAGACCTCGCTAACTGAGATAGCAGGTAACTGAGTAGAGCGAGTGCGTTCTGGCTGTGCTGGGGATTTCATGGGCTGTGGTGATTGTAGTTGTTTCTGTGTATGGACGCTGAGTTGACGGCAGCAATCGATAGATTTAGCAATACAATGTAGTCTAGATATCTTTAAACATCGCCATTAGCATCAGCATGTAATATGTATAATATATATGTATATATATTATAATATACTCACCGTAGAACAACTGTAGTCCACCCTCACCGCTCTCTCTCTCTTCCCCCCACCGCACCACCTGCTGCATCCAGACATCCTCTGCCACCGCCCTCCTCTGCCACTGCCCTCCGCATCTGTTCCCCGCTGCGTCTTCCCAGCCCACGCCGCCGCTGCGCTGCCGCTGCTCGCGATAGAAGCCGACAGAAGGCCGTGGCATGCTCTCGAGCCGTGACCCGCTCACGCCGTGTGAGCCGCACTCTTATAAAAATCTTTGCCGCTCGCCATCAGCGCACTTCCCAGTCATTTTCCGCGTGTCTTTTTTGCTTATCGTTATCGTCGTGCTTATATTCCGCTAAATCATGTCTGGATCCGTTGGTATCGATCTCGGCAACGCCAACACCGTCGTGGCCGTACGTGCAAACCCGCCCGCTGCCCTCGAGCGTTCGAGCGTCTGCTAACTGCCGTCTCTCTAGGTCGCCCGCAACAGAGGCATCGATGTCATTGTCAACGAGGTCTCTAATAGATCCACGCCGTAAGTTTGCTCCTGATCCTCTGCTGCAATTGTCTGGGCCAGTACTGACACTGCATCTCTCAAGCTCGCTCGTCGCATTCGGCAGCAAAAACAGATTCATCGGCGAGGCTGCCAAAACCCAGGAAATCACAAACATCCAAAACACGCTCGGCTCGTTAAAACGCATCATCGGCCGCTCGCTCGACGACCCCGAGGTCCAGTACGAGAAGCGCTTCATCGCCGGCGAGCTCGTCGACGTCAACGGCTCCGTCGGCGTCAAGGTCAAATATCTGGGCGAGCCCGCCGTCTTCTCGGCCACCCAGCTCGTCGCCATGTATCTCGGCAAGATCAAGCAGATCACCTCGAACGAGATCAAGATGGCCGTCACCGACGTCGCCCTCAGCGTCCCCGGCTGGTACACCGACGCCCAGCGCCGCGCCATCATCGACGCCAGCCATATCGCGGGCCTCAACCCCGTCAGGCTCGTGAACGAGACCACCGCCGCCGCCATCTCCTACGGCGTCTTCCGCTCCTTCCCCGACGGCCCCGCCAAGAACGTCGTCTTTGTCGACATCGGCCACTCGTCCTATAACGTCTCCGTCGTGGCCTTCAAGCAAGGCGAGCTCAAGGTCCTGGCCTCGGCCTACGACGCCCACTTTGGCGGCCGCGACTTTGACTACGCCCTCACCGAGCATTTCGCAAACGAGTTTAAGGAAAAATACCACATCGACGTGCGCGAGAACCTCAAGGGCTACTCGCGCGTGGCTACCCAGACCGAGCGTCTCAAGAAGATTCTGTCGGCGAACGCCACTGCGCCGCTTAATATCGAGTCCGTCATGAACGACGTCGACGTCTCGTCGGTGCTGCAGCGCAGCGACCTCGAGCAACTCGTCAAGCCTTTGCTCGACAGATTAGTCGTGCCGCTCGAGAAGGCGATTGCCGAGTCCAAGCTTACGTTTGACGACATCGAGGCCGTCGAGCTTATCGGCGGCTGCACGCGCGTGCCGTCAATCAAGGAGACGATCGCCAAGTTCTTCAACAAGACCTTGTCCTACACTCTCAACCAGGACGAGGCCATCGCTCGAGGCTGCGCGTTTGTTTGTGCCAGCCACTCGCCCACTCTGCGTGTGCGCCCGTACAAGTTTGAGGATATCAACCAGTACTCGGTCACGTTCCAGTGGCAGCCGGTTGCCGACGAGGATCTGAGCGAGCTCGAGGTCTTCCCGCACGGCAACCCGATCCCGTCGACGAAGATCATCACTTTATTCCGTGACACGGACTTTGACCTCGAGGCCCGCTACACCAACCCGGCCGAGCTGCCGGGCGGGATCCAGTCCTGGATCGGCAAGTGGACAATCAAGGGCGCAAAGGCGAGCGAGAAAGGCGACGCGCCTGCGGTCAAGATCCGGCTGCGGACAGACCACTCGGGCTTGATCACGGTTGACTCTGCGTATACGGCCGAGGAGGTGACGGTCGAGGAGCCGATCGAGGACGCTGCTGGCGAGGGCGAGAAGAAGGACGGCGAGTCGTCGCCGGCGGTGAAGACGCGGTCTGTCAAGAAGTGGGTGAAGCGCGACACGCTGTCGATTGTGCACGCGACGACGGCGCTGGAAGAGAGCTACAAGAACGAGCTGATTGAGCGCGAGAACCAGATGGTCGAGGACGACAAGCACGTTGCCGACACCGAGGACCGCAAGAACGCGCTCGAGGAGTACATCTACGACATGCGCGGCAAGATCGAGGACCGCTACGCCGACTTTGCGTCGGAGGACGAGAAGAGTAAGCTACGGAGCATGCTCGACGAGGCCGAGGACTGGCTCTACGGCGAAGGCGAGGACGCGTCCAAGGCGCAGTACGTGGCCAAGTACGAGGAGCTGAACGCGCTTGGCGGCGTGATTAAGGGCCGGTACATGCAGGCCGAGAACGAAAAGAAGGAGCTCGAGCAGCGCAAGAAGGAGGACGAGCAGCGCAAGGCCGAGGAGGCCAAGGAGGCCGCTGCGGCGGCTGCGTTTGCGGCCGCGCAGAAGGAGAAGGCCGACAAGGCCGAGAAGCCAGCCGAGGCGAAGGAAGATGAGGAGATGCGCGACGTCGAGTAAGCGACGGTGTGTGTGTGTGTGTGTGTTTAATTTAGAGTACCTGTTCAATATATGATTTTATAATTGTAAATTGCTGCCTTCCGTAAACAGATGTTGGAGGCGAGGCGAGCAAAATGCAGCGCGGGCACCCGATGCGGCGACTGCGGCTGCGCGACCGCGAAGATCAGACACCCGAATAGGGGAATTCTGCGCACACGGCCATATTCCACCGCCGCTGCTGCTGCTGCTGCTGCGCGGGGAAGAGGAGCTGAGTGCGAGAGGGCAGAAAAGTGGTTGTAATGAGCAGTGCAGCCGAGACGCGTCTGGCGGACGAGCGAGAATCCGCAACTCGAACGAAGAATCAACAATGAAAAACAACAACAACAACAATAAACGAACATTCTGCGCCCCGCGGCGCCCGCTGAAAGCTGCCGCAAATGGCTGCTCGCTTGCGGTCAGGCTGGATTTGTTTATATTCGCGCGACCAGCCGGGCGGTCAACGCGGTCCCAGCCAAATGCCAACGATGACGGACGACGATGTGTGGAAGGCGTCTGATATCGCGTACACGGCCCTCGTCAGCGTCGTCTTCCTCATGGCCTTTCTCGAGTGGTTTCTCTGGCTGGCGGCGTTTATTTACTGCCTGGCTAAAGTGTACCGCAAGGCTGAGAACGCGTCGATCAGGATCCTGGCCGTGCTCGTGTCGTTGCTGTTCACTTTGCTCCGGCTCACTTTCCTGCCCGTGATGGCCGTCACCGTGCCGCTGCCGCAGCAGCTCGCAAAGTACATCCCGCGCGACGGGTCTAGTCCGCTGCAGATGTTTGCCTGTGTGGCGTTTTCGATATTGCTGGGGGTGCCGTGGTTGCTGTGCATATACCATCTTCTCAAGCACAATCTGGGCCCCAAGCCACGGTGCGTTTTGCGCTTTTCCCCATATCCCATCCCCGTCATTCGTTTTCAGTCAGGCTAATATCACACCAGAATCAAACAGGGCCTCACGCCGGACTCTGCGCCGATCGTGGTCGTCGTCATGCCGTGCTATCATGAGATCCCGTCGGTGCTGATGTCGGCCATCGACTCGGCCTGCGAGGCCGACTATCCCGCCGCGTGTCTGCATCTCTTTGTCTCCTTTGACGGCTCCGACATTGACGAGCTGTACCTCTCTACGCTGGCCTCGCTCGGCGTCGTTCTCCCGCTCAAGACGTACCCGGTCTCGATCGATCTCGTGTACCGCGGCGTGCGCATCACCATCTCGCGCTTCATGCACGGCGGCAAACGCCATTGCCAAAAGAAGTCGTTCCGGCTAATCGACAAAATGTACGAGTCATACCTGCGTACGCGCGACGATCTCTTCATTCTCTTCATCGACTCCGACATCATCCTCGACAAGTTTTGCGTGCAGAACTTTGTCTACGAAATGGAACTCAAGTCGCGCGACGACGAGAAACAGAAAACGCAACCGATGCTCGCCATGACGGGAATCATCACCTGCACGGCCGACAAGCGCTCGTTGCTGACCGTGCTGCAGGATATCGAGTACGTCCACGGACAGCTCTACGAGCGAACGGTCGAGAGCGCCTGCGGGGCCGTCACCTGTCTGCCCGGCGCGCTGACGATGCTGCGGTTTTCTGCGTTTAGAAACATGGCAAAGTATTACTTTGCCGAGAGCGCCGAGCACGCTGAAGATATGTTTGATTTCGGCAAGTCGCATCTAGGCGAAGACCGGTGGTTGACGCATTTATTCATGCTCGGCGCGCGCAATCGGTTCCAGATCCAGCTCTGCACCGGCGCGTTCTGCAAGACCGAGGCCGTGCTGAATTACAAGACGCTGCTCAAGCAGCGGCGGCGGTGGTTTCTGGGCTTTATTACCAATGAAGCCTGCATGCTTACCGATATCCGGCTGTGGAAAATGTACCCGCTGCTCTGCGTCGTGAGAATGATGCAAAACACGATCCGCACGACAGCGCTCTTGCTGTTCATCATGACGCTCTCGCTCGTCACCGGCACGCAAAAGTTTGCGCAGTTGCCGTACTCGATGATTATCGTCACCCTGGGCTTGAATTGGGGCCTGATGTTTGTCGTCGGCTGGCGCTTACATCGATTCAAAGCCTGGCTTTATCCGCTCATGTATATCTGCAACCCGGCCCTTAACTGGGCCTACATGGTCTACGGCATCTTCACGGCCGGCCAGCGAACCTGGGGCGGTCCGCGCGCCGACAAAGGCGACGACGAAGAGCAAGCCGACGCGGCGGTATTCGACAAAGACTACGTGCACGAGCCCGTCAAGTTTGACGAGTTTGGAAACGCAGTCGCGAGTCATTCGACCGCCGCCGCGGCAGAGATGGCGGGCGAACTCGCCGTCGTCAAACGTAAGCGGTTGACGGTGCAGCCTGACGACTCGGTCGTGGGTAAATTCGCGCCGCCGCGGCCGCTCGTCGCGTACGAGGACTCGGCCGGCCACGAGACCACGCACGAGCAGCGGCCGGCGCCGACGGTCGTGCATGGCTCCAACACGGTCGACTCGGTATACGATCTGTCGGAGCTCTATACGCGACCGCGGCTGCCGGCGAAAGCGAGGCGTCGACTCTTGGCCTGGCCTATCGATGCTTCGGCGTCCGCTCGCGACAACCCGGATAGCAGCAGCAGCAGTAGCAGCAGTGGCGACGAAGACCAGTCGGTCTATCAAATCCTGCCGCTCTCGTCGCGCCCGTCGATGTCTTTCACGCCGTCGCGCGCGCATTCCTCGTTCAGCGAGCATCGGGCATCGTCGCTGCGGCCGCCGCCGCTCCTCTCGACTCGTGCGCCGCCCTTCTCGACTCGGGCACCGCCTACCTCCCCTGAGTCTCCGGGATATAACCTCGCGTGGAGAGTCACGAGTAATTGCTCGTCGCCGGCGACGCCGCGGTTTGCGCCTAGTGCACCGCAGGCGCGGTGGTTGGATGGCCAGCGCAGGTTCTTTGGCATGCACGAGGACGCCGGGACGGGCGAGGGCCGGACGTGGCTGTGAAGGAGGTTAACGTTGTAGTTATGTTTTTTTGGGCGGGCGCAGTAGACCACGATATAGAGTAATTATTGATAAAATTTCAAAACACTTCACTAAAGTTGTTTGTAAGCGCTTAGTCATAGCGCCGCACCGCCGACGCGAAAACTGCTAAACCTTTCCTGCGCTGGATTTTTTCCACGTTCATCGCGCGCGTGGGAAGAGCATAGATTGTGTCGTTATCCAGACCCCCATTTGTTAATTTTCAACACAAAGAAGCGCATGCGATGGCGTCGACTGGGATGCAGCCAAAGCCGGACGGAGTTCATAAAGTGAACGGCGAGGCAAAGACGAAGCGCGGCAATGGCGGCGGGCTGCAAGTGCCGGCGGCCGAGGCGATACCGCTGACGCCGCGGTCGCGGTCGCCGGTGGGGTTGATCTCGTACCATGAGAAATACCGGCTGTTTATCCACAAGCACGAGATACCGCGGAAAGTGCTGCATGTGTCGATAGGGTTCCTGACGCTGGCGCTGTACTTCCGGGGCGTGCAGCTGACGACGGTGACGCCGGTGCTGGTGGCGTTGCTGGCGATTATCGTGTCTTTGGACGTGATGCGGTTCCGGTCCAAGGTGGTTAGCGAGTATTACATTGCTGCCTTTGGTTTTCTGATGCGCGAGAGCGAGGTCGACAAGTGGAACGGCATCGTGTTTTACCTGCTGGGACTTATCCTCGTCTTTCTCGTGTTTTCAAAGGTGTGTATATCCAATGCGTATATATTGCGCGCGTTTCGTAGTATCGCCAACTAACAAGACTGCGCAGGACATCTCGTTGCTCGCCGTGCTCCTGCTCTCGTGGTCCGACACCGCCGCCTCCTCGTTCGGCAGAGCATACGGCCACCTGACGCCCAAACTCTTCCGCAACAAATCCCTAGCCGGCTCCTTTGCGGCCTTTTGCTGCGGCGTGTTTGCCTGCTTCCTCATCTACGGCGTCATCTTCCCTCGCACGCCCGAGCTTGTCGCCGCCGACGTGCTGGCGTGGACACCCGAGTCTAGTACGCTTGGCCTGACTAGTCTCTGCGTGTTGGCGGGTTTCGTCGGCGCCGTCGCCGAAGCAGTCGATCTTTGGGGATTGGACGACAACCTGACTATTCCCGTCATCTCGGCCGTCGTCATGTGGTCGGTCGTCAAAGTCTTTCATATATAATCTCAACACGGGTATGAGGAGTTTTAATTAATCTTTCGTGAGGAGAAGATTATAGAGCAAGAATGAGATTATAATCATTACAACGTTAGCATGCGGCGGATGTACGATATAACGAGGAAACGAGAGCAGGTTTGTTTAAATTTGCTCTAGGGGAGGGGTTTAATGTGGTTTTAATACGTTATTAATTGTTCAGGTGATTTAGTTTTAATTCAATCTGGTTTTTTTTTCTCTCTTTATTTCATGTCGTGTTTATGAGTTTTTATAGAGACTGAATGCAATCTGCATATTCTTATTCGCTGCTGTACCTTGTCCTCTGGGCATTTCAAGGGTCCAAAGTACTGAGCGCTTAGTTAGGGCAGTCGAAGCGTGGCAATTATTTATCTTTTTATAATAGTAATTAAAGAGAATATGTAATGACTTCTGACTTGGCTTTGAATCAATTGATGACTACGAAACTCCATTATAATCAATGTAAATACTCATTTATTGAAAACGAATATGACAATCAACAAGAAACTCAATTAGTATATATTATAAAGCAGAATCTAAGCAAATCAAACCTCTCGCCATGTAATTTGCGACTTCTCAACACTCGGCGTCTCAATCTTCGCCGCGTCTCCAAACGGATCATCGTCTTCGGCATGAATCACCATCTTTGCATGGAATTCAGTGGCTAGCGGGGATTTCACCGGGATCGGCGGCGGTCGTCGTTTATGCGCTAGTTCCTCGGCAGTAGGTACATGACCTGCTGACGATGCGCGGGAATGCGACTGTGCCTTGGCTGACCCGGTGCGCGCCGAGCCGCGATGGCGGTCGAGTTCTTTGTCGAGTTCGTCTTCTTCGGACGTGTAATCTTCCGAATCCGAGTCTTGGTCAATAGGTTGGCTCATTTTATCATAGAGCTGAAGAGCCGAGACGAGTTCTTCGTTGGCATGGATAAGTGAGCCAATGTAATCTTCCGACTCGATATGCTGGATATAGCGCAGAATTAACCGCCGCAGCTTGCGGCACTTGTTGAAGCACTCTGTCGCCCGCATGTTATCGCACGCGAGCTCCTTCTCGCGATTCACGAGCTTCAGCGAGTTTTGTAAATTCGTAGCCGCCGTGCCGGCCTCGGCTAACGTGTGAATCAGCATCGACTTCTCCTTCTGCATATCGAACGGCACGGCTTTCTTCTTTGACTTTGTCTTTGTCGTCGGCGTAGTCGACGACGAGCGCGCAGACGACGTCGGCACATGCTTGAATTTCGGCGTGCTGCGGCCATAGCTTGCACCCGGCGCCGGCGACGCCTGACGACTCGTGCGCTCGTAGCGGTTCTCGCGCTCGGTCCGCCGACTCGGTCCTGCCTCGGACGATGCACGCGGTCTATTCGGTTTCCGCGGCGGCTCGTCTGCTTCATCGCCGTCGTCATCGTCATCGTCGTCGTCGTCGTCCATGTCGTCGTCCATATCCACGAAGCGCTGACGTTTGGGCGGCGCGCGTTTACGCTGCGGCAGTTGTCGGTAGAGAAGACAGATTTGCTGCATGCCTTGAGTATCTTTGTATTTGCTTGCCCATTTGACAAACAGCTGGGACATTTTCTTCTTCACGCGGATGTCGGTGAAGTTGTCGGTCGCGAGGATGCGCATGCGCTCGAGCAGTGGCTCGTCGGCGAAGGAGGCTGCGTGGAGGAGAGGTTTGGTTAGCCGTCAGTCTAGTCGTCTGCTCGGGGGCGGGTACTGACCTTGGAATCGTTTGCCGCCATTTTCCATCAACGTGTCGAGGATCTGGATGATGGTTAGCCGGATATGTGCACGGGGTGCGACTGATAACGGAGCGTGCGTACGGTCAACCCGCGCAGCTGATTATGCACGCTGCCGTACTTGAGTTTCTTGCGTATCGCTCTGGCGGCCTCGGTCGGTCTGGTAGAGTCCAGTCAGCAGCAGTTCGGCAGACCGATGAAGATAGAAAGAACGCACCCGGTCGGACTGAGGCGGATGGTCTCGATGAGATCGTACACGCCCGCGACGTCGTCTTCCTCGTACTGGTCGGTGACGAGGCGGTCGATGGTCACCGTGATGGCCGTGTACGGATGATCCGTGAGAAATCCCATGCTGGCGCGCAACTGAGCAGCTTCGAACAAACGAACAATCAAACAAACGAACCGGGGGAAGCGGTGCTGGAAGGCACAGATGCGGACGCGGTGCTCGCTGTAGAGGCTGCTTATCGCTCAGCCTATTGTGGGGCGCACCGTACGGGCCTCGTGTCGCCTGTGCGCTGTACTGATCTCGCCAGTTTAACCAGAGCGGGTTCTTGCCGGCGACCGCTGCCTGCGCGCTGCCGTGCTGCGAAGACGCAGTCGATATCTCGAAGCTGCAGCAGATAATCTCGACAAAACACACACTGCTCAACAACTGTAAGCAACTGGGCTGCACACGCCGCCGCCGGCGCGCAACTGGCCGCTATCGGCCGAGCGTGCGGCGCTGCGGGGTCCGGGACTCGCCCACGTCCTTAAATACCCCGGCTTTCCCAGCTTCGTCTTCCTTTTCGCAGTCCCCACACAAAACCGCAGACCGGGTCCTCGCTCGCCCGAGAATGCTCACCAAGGTCGCGCCCACGCTGCGCCAGCGCGCGACGTCGCTGCTGCGCACGATCCAGAACCACGCCGGCAACTGCCCGTGCCACGCCTGCACCGCATCGTCGGCGGCCGCGGTCGTCGGCGCAGCGAGAACACTCGCGTCCGCGCCGCCGCTCAAGGAGTACGCGTTCGAGATGGCCGCGAGCAATATCCGCTACGGCAATGGCGTCACGCGCGAGGTCGGCATGGACTTCAAGAACATCGGCGCGCGCAGAGTCGCCGTCTTCACCGATAGCAACGTACGTTTCTCGCATGCGCCAACTGCTCTCGGCGCCCGACTGACTCTGAGCAGATCCTCAATCTCCCGCCGATGCAGAGCGCCATTGCCGCGCTCGAGGCCGAGGGCATCCAGTACGAGATCTTTAGCGACGTCCGCGTCGAGCCCAAGGACGCTGCGTACGTGACCGCCGCTTCCCCGGGTCTTCTCTGCCCCAATACTTTCTAGCTGCTAACGCGGTCTTCACAGAGTCAAGGACGCAATCACCTGGGCCAAGAACTTTGCTGCCGACGCCTATCTCGCCGTCGGCGGCGGCTCGGTCATGGATACTTGCAAGATCGCCAATCTCTACCATTGTTATCCGGACGCCGAGTTCCTGGACTTTGTCAACGCGCCGATTGGCAAGGGCCGGCCGATCGATAAGAAGTTGAAGCCGCTGATTGCGGTGCCTACTACTGCTGGCACTGGGTCTGGTGAGATTTCTTCATTGTTGTGTGAGTTGCGGATAAATGCTAACTGGTGGTATAGAAACTACTGGCACTGCCATTTGTAAGGAACACC
>JAJLTT010000048.1:0-36168 GCA_030568315.1 Myxozyma sirexii
GGGTAGTGTGTATATGTTGCTCATTTTGTGGTAATTTCCCGTTTTGTAATTTTTTGAAAGTTACCGTCGTTAATAAAAATATATCATCATCATCATCAACTATCATGATTAGAATAAATTACTTTTTAGCTATCTCTAAATAAGTAAATAATGTTTAGATCTTACTGCATGTTTGAAATCTTCAAACGCTAAATATATTTCTTTAAAAACAAATTTATAATTATTATCCAAGCAAAAAAACAATCAAAAATCAAAACCAGAAAACGACATTACTACAAAAAAATCGTATATATTTCCATCTTTTCTTATCTAAATTTTACTTAAGCGGTTTCATACTTTTCCCAATTGTCGAGAATATTCCGGATCTTTGCACTACCAGTCAAATCGTAAACTTCTTGGAAATAATCCTTTGAAATCGAGAACGGCCTAGCAGTCAAGTTGGGAATGTACTTGC
This sequence comes from Myxozyma sirexii, assembly GCA_030568315.1. Classification (NCBI taxonomy): domain Eukaryota; kingdom Fungi; phylum Ascomycota; class Lipomycetes; order Lipomycetales; family Lipomycetaceae; genus Myxozyma; species Myxozyma sirexii. The sequence goes on from JAJLTT010000048.1 coordinate 455, forward strand.
CAATCAAATTGGCTGGCTTGACGGCCTGCTGAGGTAACTTCTTCAGCAAAAAGCGTTGGAAAGGCTTGACACCCGACCGCAAGTACGATGAGTGGAAGGGCACCGAGATACCCTTGAGCGGAATTGTCGCAAATCCACGTTCAAGATCTATAGGCTGTGGCTTTTCCTCGCTCTTCTTCGCTATCTCAGTCACGATTTCAGCCAACTGCTCCTTCACCTCCTCAATAGACATAGTTTGAGTAAGCTTTTCAAGGTCAATCTTTTGAACCTTCATGAAGTTCAAAACATTGGTGAGCGAGTCAAGGGCGCGCAAATCACCAGCAGCAACGTACTGAGTGTTCTCAACGTTGTAATTGACAATCTCCAGAAGCCACTTGGTCTGCTGCGAGATGTGTTCAACAACATAGCGCAAAGCAGAGTCGTTGAAAGTCTTGGAAATACGCGAAGGGTTAATAGCGATCATGCCGTAGTTTGAACGACCGAGCGAATCACGGGGAACAGCAACTTGCATCGTCATACCGCGATAGAACACAACGTCAACCAAGGACTCAATGGGCATGACATCACCAAGAGCAGTCAAAGCAGAATACTCTCCAAGAGAGTGACCAGCGTACGAACAATCGGCAGGCACAAGCCCCTTAGCCTTCATATCCTCGAAAGAAGCCTTCTCCATAAGTGTCAAAGCCGGCTGAGTGAACTGCGTAGCAGATAATAGACCGGTGTCCGAACGGAAAGTATAGGAGGTTGAGCTTTCGGTGATCTCTTTGAAAATCTTCTCAGACTTCAAGTTTCCGTCGGCATCAACAGACTCAAACATCATCGAGGTGTAATTCTGACGAATAGCTTTGCCTATATTATTGCTTTCGTCAGCGTAATGTTCAATCTAAAGCTCATGAACAAAACTCACCTCTTGGACCGCCAAAGTGCACAGTGTATTCCTTGGGATTGTTTCTAACAATGTTGGTAATCGAAAACCCTACAAGAAGTTAGCACTTGTAAGCACAAAACCAAAGTACAGAAAAAATACCATAGTTGTTTAAGAAATGACGGTCAGCGCGGTCCCAGACGTCTCTCGCGACAGGGCTCGAATCATAGAGGTCCATACCCATACCTTGCTCTTGAGATCCTTGTCCCGTGAAGATATACGTAGACACAGGCTGTTCAACCTCAGCCTGACCGACGAGAACAGGCTCTCCGGTCTCCTTGTTCGTAGTCTCAACCTTGATGATTTTACGTCCACCAATCATACCGACATGGTGAAGTTTAGTTTCGATATCATCGTTAGGCAGAACCATTCCAACAAAAGAACAGTTAAAACCGCGTACACGAGCAATGTTGTTCTCAGCAGCCCAAGTCTCAACAAGTGATCGAACAGATGCCGACGAGTACATGCCGTGAGTAATGTTACCAGGTAAATTAGCGTAGGCAGCGAACACACGAGAGACATGGATCGGGTTGTAATCTCCAGAAACACGTGCATAGCCTTCATTGGAAGCAGGCGAGCGGTTGACCAGTTCAGTCGATCCATTGAGCGGGATCGAGTTTTCAAACATGATAGGCTGCTCAATGGTACTACCATAACGCTGAAGGTAGTCAATGACTGGATTTCCATGGGACTCGCCGGCCTCATAGATGACACTACCGATCTGAATAACCTCACGAGTAGGAAGTTCAAGTAATATCTGACCAGTAGTCTTAACAGACGAGAAAACAGTTCTATTCTTGAAGCGAGTGAATGTTTCAAGACGGAAAATGATGGTCTGCTTGAGCAAGTCAACGTGAGGTTCGTCGTTAAGTTCAAACCAGTCTTTCGATCGCAAAACAGCAACATCCTTGGGAGTGTTCAAAGTCAGCTGCATCGGTAACTCTGACTTCCGCTGGAAAGTGTTCTCGTAGTCAGTGTAAACACCGCGGTACAAGAATTGAGAAGTAACCTCCATAACATCCTTTCCGTCGCAGGACAATAAACCGCTGACTTCAACCATCTTACCAGACTCTTGATTAAGGACAGAGTTGATCTTAGCTTTGGTAGATACTGCATCTCCCTTCTTGAGAGGACCAGCACCTGGGACCATCTTGAAGGAGTTGGAAAGATGAACCAATTTTAATAAGTCGCCATCAATAGCCTTAGGGAAGATAGCTTTAATGATCGCTTGCCATCCCACTACAATAGCAAAGTCCATAGGAGCGTATGTCGTCTTTCCAGGCCGGTCCACAAATGCTTCACCGTTGTTACCAACAGCATAGACAAAATCAGCAATAGCCTTGCTGGTAACAGTGACGGTACCTCCATCGATAGGAGAAGTTATCTCCATATCAGCAGGGTATGGTTCAGCACCAAACCACAATCTCCAGTAGAAATTTTTGATACGATCATTACGACCCTCCATAACTTCGCGAATAGGGGCAAAGCCAACTTCAGGGTGATAGGTGTATAGGAGAACAAGACCGACAGGTCTTTGTTCCGCAGTTCTGTTGTCATACAGAACCATCTCAATAACGTTTGCGTCTTTTTTAGAGACATCAATTACGACGACATCTGTACCATTAATGCGCTCAGAAACAGTGACACGAGTACTCTCGTTGTCACTGGGGTTCTCGATCACGACCTTGATGCCGTAGGCAGGAGCAAAGATTCGCTTCAAAGGATTGGATTCGTACTTCGTACCTTGAACAAAAACGTCGGTATTGAAGAATGCGTGACGCCACCCATAGGTCTCGCCGCCAAGAAGGCTCAGCCAAGCATCAACTGAAGGCAAAGCAGCGCTACCCGAAGCACCGGCAGACACTGTGTACGTAACGGAGGTTTTAGTCTCAGTCACTGAAATGCTATCAGCCTTGAGAGCAGCCGCAGATGCAGCTGCAGTAATTTCCTTACCGCCAAAATACTCAATGACAGGAACCTTAGACGCATCACCGCCATATACATCTTCCAGAAGAAGTTCAATGTGCTTCTCGTGAATACCATCAAGAATCTGCTTGATAGGCTCGTCAACAACAGTAGCAAACTTGGCAGCAACTGGACCTTGTAAGATACATGTGCGTTGAACATCATTTCCAACAACGGCAGCAAGATCCTCGCTCTGCCAAAGAGAATCTTTTTTGAAATAGGTGTCAAAGTTGTCGTCCAAAACAGGTACAAACGGAACAGGCTTCTGACCGGGACGAAGAGACAGCATGAGAAAGAATTCTTTGTCTTGCACGTTGATGATCTGATCAACAGCCTCGGGATAGACAGTGAGGAACTTACTCACTGTAGCCTCAGGATCATCAAGCTCAGAGTAAGACTGCAAAAGAGATTGAACGCCAGTTTCATGAGTAAAGCGCTCTTCAACACGACGCATAAAGTCACCAGTCATAGCACGCAATGAAGGATCAATCCATCGCTTCTCAGCCTTGATGTAGAGAAGCTCAACAAGACGGTTAATGATCTCGCCGTATGTCATATCTTCAAGATCGACAGGAACTCCAGCCGAGTTCTTGCCAAACCAAACTTTCTGGAAGTCAGCATTGAGCTTCTTGATGATATAGTCCTTTTTAGACTTAAGAGCTTCAACGCGCTTGTTCTTAGGCAAGCTGAAAATAGTTGTATCCATCTCCTTCCTGTAATCGGGTTAGTAAAAACATATAAATGAAAGAGTACAGAACCAACGCACCAGAACAGTACACCGCGAGTAGCGAGCTTATGAATGGGTTCACCCATCTCGGACAAGACAGTGATTACTCCACCAATTGGCTTCTGATAAGTGGTTTCCCACTGAGACTCGTCGATACCCGGAGCATCGACAATCGCTTGCTTAGCACCAGGAGAAGTATGAGACTCCTTAGCAACCATCATTCTACTTCCATACAACGCACCATCAAAAGGCATTGGAGGGAAACCAAACTTGAGGGCCCACTGACCAGTAAGATAAGGATAAGTGTCTTCAGCACCTCCGAAGCCTGAGCCGGCAACAAGAATGATGTTGCTGCAACGACGGATACGAGGATACATTTGTAATATAGGACTGTGAAAGTCTTCGAAAGAGTGATGCCCACCTCCACGGCCTCCAGTCCATTGGCAAATGATAGGGAAGGTAGGGTTTGCCTGAGCAATGGCAATGACCTGCTGAATAGCGTCCATAGAACCAGGCTTAAGTCCAAGGTGTTTAATGCCAAGAGTAGTAATGTACTCATTGGCGACATCGATGGAAGGAACCCCAGCACCAATAGTCAATCCCTCGATGGGAACTCCCTCTGATCTGAGCTTTTGAATAAGAGGAATAGCCCAGCCCATAGCGCGCGGGTTGACGTAGATAAGATTGATGGTGATACCAGCGCCAGGAAAGATGGACTTCTCTATCTCGTAGAGAGCCTTGGTGAGTCCACCGGCACTGAAGTAACCACCACCACCAAGCTCAATATGATATCCTGCGTTCATTGTAGCAGCAACAAAATCAGCCGGGACCGTAGACGGAGTCATACCAGCGACCATGATGGGAGGCTGGCCAAGAAGACGTGAGAACTGAGTGTCGACATAGACCTTTCCTTGGGTAGTCTTAACAAGCTTTGGAGAGAACTCAAGACCCCAGTTAGCAGCAAACTTGACGGCACTATCTTCACGGTCAAAGAGCTCTGGTTTGAAACCCAACTCTGGAATGGCACCTTCAAGAGCACCACCGAGGATGATACGAACACCAGTGCCTTCTTTGTTGCGGTGGGTAAGGAATCCAAGGCCAGAAGCACCTCCGGGACCAAAGTCAATGATATGTGTAGCCTTCGGGAACACTGTAGGCTTTTCCCAGAGTACAGGAAGACTCGTGACAAGGTAAACGAGTCGATTGACAATAGAGCCTCTCTCTTCACGCAGGTCGTGTCCGTCAAAAGTATCATAGACGGGAATAGCAAGATCCGAAGAGTTCAGAACGACATCCTTCAAGTCCTCAATAATCGTTGAGTAGGCAGCATCAACGTATGGGGAATGAAAGGGCGCAGTGATAGGCAGAAATCGGGTTGAGAATTTGAGCTTACGCTGAGAGTAAGGGATTCTGTTTTGCTCAAGGCCAGGGGGAGCACGAAGCTTGCGAAGTGAAAGGGAAAGACCATATAAAGACTGTGGGGGTCCAGTAACGACGAAATGACGAGCACCATTCTCAAGAGAAATGGAGACGTGCTTTTCTTCGGGTAAATGTGAATTGGTAAGTTCGACGTGCTTTTGGACCTGAGACTTGGGCAAATCGCGAACCGACAACATAGGAGAAGGCTTACCCTCACCCTCATTGACTGTGTCTTGGAGAACGGAAGGAGCAAGCGAAGTTCGCGGGTAGGTCTGTTGGGCGCGGCAACCAGTCCAGAAAAGGACTTTCATTGTCTTAATAGCGATCTCGAAGAACGATTCCCACGACGAGGAAGCGGCAATGGCAGCGGCCGTAATAATACCTTGAGAGTGACCAGTAGTGCCTATATTATGTTAGAAGGGGAAAGGCAAAGAATAGACAGAAAAAAGCTAAACGTACCAGCAAAGTATGATCGAAGCTCTCCTGGCTGCTTGCCGAGAATGCGGCATGTAGCGGCGTAGTGAGTCAACTGGACGACACCAATAAGAGGAAACGAAACAGGAGCCGAGACAAGGTAGTCAAGATCAGGAGTTGACTCGGGTTCACGGAGCCAGCGCATGATGTCAAGGCCGCTGGAGTAGACTTTGGCAGTGCGGTCATCGCCAGCAAGAATGAGAAGCTCGTCAGCGCAAGCCTGAACAAAACTGTGGATGAGACCATGGTATAAGGAGTAAACAGAACGAAGTTCGTCAAAGTACTCCTCAATGTTTCCCTGGCCGCCGAAGATCGCATAAAGGGTAGCCCGGCCGTCAGTGACAGCGCGGAGTAAAGCAGACTCGTGGCCCTTGATCGGGCGATTGGAAGCCAGACGAGCAGCATAGTAAGCACGAATGACCTCCTCATGTTTTTCAATAGTGCCAGGCAAAGCAGCAGCTACAGCGTGGACCTCATTGGCGCGGAGGAAGCGGGCCTCGAAATCAGCGAGCACAAGAGCAAGAGCATCATCATACTGGCCGGGTGCGTCCTCAACGTGAGAAACAATTGATGCGAGGAAAAGAGCAACCAGCTCACACACGGATTCAGGCTCATCGTCACCAGCCAGCTCGGGCGTGGTTGGTGGAAGACTGGCTGCAAACTCGTCGCGGAGATGGAGGATGGAGAGGTAGAGAGCAGTAGGCACGAAGACGGTATACTCTAGCGGGCCGTGGGTGAGGGTGAGCGGCCGCAGAGACGCCTGAGTGTGCGGCGTAGCAACACCGGTCTCAGTACCAGCGTACATAGTAAAAGAGAAGGGGATTGAGGGAGAGAAGGAGGAGTTGGGGAAGCGGGCGAGGAGCAAGGTAGAAGTGAGGAAGAGAAGAACGGAAGAGGTGGTAGGATGTGGCTGGAGAGTGCGGCGGTGACTATGGCGCAGTGTTGGGTGCGGCTTTTGTTGAGCAGCGGAACACCACGCGTTTTTGTACCGGTTGGTTTAGCGAAGTTGATGAGCGGGAGCAATGCGAGTTCAAGAAATACAGCAGAATAAATATCCTGTTCCTGTTCGACGCCAAATTATCCCCTATATTTAATTGACTTTGCGGAGCTCAACAGCATATCTGCCAAAGCACCGCGTGCACCATGCTGTGACGTGCGGCTCGTGTCCACATTTGAGCTTTTCACTGAGACGCAATCTCGTTGGGGGACCGCCGCTCGCTCGATCATTCTCTAACACACACCTTCTTTTCTTCCCTCTCTCTCTCCTCCTCTCTCCCTCCCCATCCCTCCTTCTTCCTTCTTTCACCATGCGCCCTGAAACTGAGCAGGAGCTAGCTCATGTCTTGCTCATTGAGCTGCTGGCCTACCAGTTTGCTTCTCCCGTGCGCTGGATTGAGACTCAGGATGTCATTTTCCAGGAGTTCAACTCCGAGCGCCTCGTGGAAATCGGCCCTTCGCCGACTCTCGCTGGCATGGCCACTCGCACTCTCAAGTCGAAGTACGAATCGTACGATGCTGCCCTTTCTCTCCAACGCCAAATCCTCTGCTACTCCAAAGACGCAAAAGAAATCTACTACGCAGCCGACCCGGCGCCCGAGGAGCCTACCACCTCTGCGCCAGCTGCCTCTGCCTCACCTGCACCAGTTGCAGCTGCACCGGCTGCTGCCGTAGCAGCTGCACCAGTCGCCGCTGCTGGACCAGTCGCTGCCGCCGCCGCCGTTTCGGACGAACCTGTGAAAGCCGTCGACGTTGTCCGTGCCATTGTCGCCCAGAAGCTCAAGAAGCCATTCGATCAGATCTCACTCTCAAAGACAATCAAGGATCTGGTTGGTGGAAAGTCGACTCTGCAGAATGAAATTCTTGGTGATCTAGGAAAAGAATTTGGCTCTGCACCCGAAAGGGCCGAAGAGACTCCTCTCGACGAGCTAGGTGCCGCAATCCAGGGTGCTGGTTTCAATGGACTGCTCGGCAAGCAATCGGCATCTCTTGCTTCGCGTCTCATTGCTTCTAAGATGCCCGGTGGTTTCAATATGACTTCAGCCAGAAAATACCTCCAGGACAGGTGGGGTCTCGGCTCTGGTCGTCAAGACTCCGTCCTTCTTGTCGCCATCACCATTGAGCCTCCTGCCCGTTTGGCTGCCGATCCCGACGCAAAGACGTATCTCGATGAAGTCGCTCAGAAATATGCCTCCATTGCTGGCATCTCTCTCGCCTCAGCAGCAGCTGACTCTTCTAGTGGTGGGGGCGGTGGCGGTGCTATTGCCATTGACTCGGCCGCCTTCGACGAGCTCACTAAGGACCAGACACACCTCGTCCGCCAACAATTGGAGCTCTTTGCCAAGTACCTCAAAGTGGACCTTCGTGCCGGTGACAAGCTCTTTGTCGACGAGCAAGAGGCTACTGTCGAACTTCGCAAAGAGCTCGACCTTTGGCAGGCTGAGCACGGCGACTTTTACGCGTCCGGTATTGCTCCTACTTTTTCGCCTTTAAAGGCTCGCGTTTACGATTCATCGTGGAATTGGGCGCGTCAAGATGCGTTCTCTATGTATTATGATATTATTTTTGGCCGTCTTTCCGTCGTTGACAGAGAAATTGTGTCGCGTTGTATTTTGCTCATGAACAGATCCAACCCGACATTGCTCGAGTTCATGCAGTATCACATTGATCATTGCCCTGAGAACCGTGGCGAGACCTATCAACTTGCGAAACAGCTTGGACAAATGCTTATTGACAATTGCCGCGACGCTCTTGATGCTGACCCAGTTTATAAAGACGTCATGTACCCTACTGCTCCACACACAGAAATTGACATGAAGGGCACCATCAATTATGAAGAGATTCCTCGTACAGCTGTCCGCAAGCTCGAGCAATATGTCAAAGAGATGGCCAGCGGCGGTAAAATAACGGAGAATCGCAATCGCACAAAACTTCACTCTGACCTTTCGCGCATCTACAAGATTATACGTCAGCAGCAGAAGGTTAGCAAGAGTTCAAAGCTGCAAATCAAGAATCTTTATGATGATGTCATACGATCGCTTGCGCTAGAGTCTGCTCCCAAGACTGGTGCCAGCTCGCCTGACGGAACTGGTCGCCAGCTGTCGCCTAAGCGCGGTAAGCGTAACGGCAAAAAGAAATACACAGAGACTATTCCATTTTTGCATCTCAAACAGAAGGACGCCCAAGGTCAAGGTTGGGAATATAGCAAGCCTTTGACTGGCGTCTATCTTGAGTGTTTGGAACAGGCTGCCAAGGTAATTATTTTAACATATTTTTGTTCTGTATTCTCTATTTTGGACTGTACTGACTTTTTTCATTAAGAGCGGAATCTCGTTCAAGGATAAATTCGCTCTTATGACCGGTGTTGGTGCGGGATCTATTGGAGCTGCTGTTCTTCAGGGTCTTCTATCTGGTGGTGCAAAAGTTATTGTCACAACTTCGCGCTACTCAAAGGAGGTCACAGAATACTATCAGGCTATTTACGCCAAATATGGTGCTAGTAACAGCACTTTGATCGTGGTTCCTTTTAACCAGGGTAATCTTTACACTATTCTTTCATATTTATTCTTTGACTTACACGATCCTAGGTTCCAAACAAGACGTCGATGCTCTGGTCAACTACATCTATGATGCAAAGAAGGGTCTAGGCTGGGATCTCGACTTTATTGTTCCTTTCGCTGCCATTCCAGAAAATGGACGTGAAATTGACAACATTGATTCTCGCTCGGAGCTTGCTCACCGTATCATGCTCACCAACTTGTTGCGTATCCTTGGAGCTGTCAAGGTTCAAAAGGCCGAACGTGGTTACGAGACTCGTCCTGCGCAGGTGGTCCTTCCAATGTCGCCTAACCATGGTACTTTCGGTTCGGATGGTCTTTACTCTGAATCTAAACTTGCCCTTGAGACTCTTTTCAGTCGTTGGTTCTCTGAGTCTTGGGGCTCTTACCTCACAATTTGCGGTGCTGTTATTGGCTGGACTCGTGGTACAGGTCTCATGAATCAGAACAATTTGATTGCTGAGCGTATTGAGGGTCTAGGCGTTCGCACTTTCTCGCAGCAAGAGATGGCCTTCAACATTTTGGGTCTTATGTCCCCTGCTATTGTGAATCTTTGCCAGATGGAGCCAGTCTTTGCTGATCTCAATGGTGGTATGCAATACATTCCTAATCTTAAGGAAGCATCTTCGCAGATCCGTCAAGATCTTATGCAGACTTCTGAGATTCGTCGTGCTGTCTCGTCCGAGAATGCGATCGAGTACAAGCTTGTCAACGGCGCTGAAGCTGAGAGATTACATAAGTCTGTTGTTATCCAGCCTCGTGCTAACATCAAATTTGAGTTTCCTGAGCTCAAGCCTTTCTCTGCTTTTGAGTCCATCGCCAAGGACCTTCACGGCATGGTGGACCTTGAGAAAGTTTGTGTCATTACCGGTTTTGCTGAAGTTGGCCCGTGGGGTAATTCACGCACCAGATGGGAGATGGAAGCATATGGTCAATTTTCTCTTGAAGGTTGCATTGAGATGGCATGGATCATGGGCCTTATCAAGCATCACAATGGCCAACTCAAGGGTAAGATGTACTCTGGTTGGGTTGATACTAAGACCAATGAACCTGTCGATGACTTCGATGTCAAAGCGAAGTACGAGAAGCACATCCTTGAGCACTCTGGAATCCGTCTTATTGAGGCCGAATTGTTTAATAATTACGATCCCAAGAGAAAGAAATTGTTTCAGGAGGTTGTCATTGAGCACGATTTGGAGCCTTTTGAGACCTCGAAGGAAACTGCTCTCGAATTCAAGCGCGAGAACGGCGACAAAGTTGAGATCTTCGAGATCGCTGAAACTGGTCAGTGGACTGTTCGCTTCTTGAAGGGTGCAGCCATGCTTATGCCCAAGGCTCTTCAATTTGATCGTTTTGTTGCCGGTCAGATCCCTACGGGATGGAACGCGAAGACTTATGGTATTTCTGACGATATCATTTCTCAAGTTGACCCTATCACACTGTATGTGCTTGTTACAACTGTCGAGGCTTTACTGTCCAGTGGTGTCACTGATCCTTATGAGTTCTACAAGTACGTACACGTTTCCGAGCTTGGTAACTGCACTGGTTCCGGTGTCGGTGGTCAAATGGCTCTTCGTGGTATGTACAGAGATCGTTTTATGGACAAGCCTGTGCAGAAGGATATTCTGCAAGAATCATTCGTCAACACAATGTCTGCTTGGGTTAATATGCTGCTGTTATCTTCATCTGGCCCTATCAAGACTCCTGTCGGAGCATGTGCTACTGCCATTGAGTCTGTTGATATTGGTTATGAGACTATTATCTCTGGAAAGGCCAAGATCTGTCTTGTCGGCGGATACGATGACTTCCAGGAGGAAGGTTCGTTTGAGTTCGGTAACATGGGTGCTACTTCCAACTCTGAAGAAGAAATCAAGCACGGCCGTACTCCTGCTGAGATGTCACGTCCTGCGACTACTACCCGGGCTGGATTTATGGAGGCTCAGGGTGCTGGTATTCAGGTGATGATGACGGCCAAGTTAGCTATTGACATGGGTGTGCCAATCTACGGTATTATTGGTATGACTGCCACTGCTACTGATAAGATTGGACGATCTGTACCTGCTCCTGGAAAAGGCATTCTTACTACCGCTCGAGAGAACGGCAGCAAAAAGTTTCCGTCGCCGTTGCTTGATATTAAGTACCGTCGTCGCCAACTCGAGAAGCGCAAAGCTCAGATCAGAGATTGGACCGAGTCTGAAATTATGCAACTTCAAGATGAGATCCAGGTTGCCCGCTCTCAGTACGCTGAAGGAGAGTTTGATGAGAAAGCTTACTTATCTGAGCGCATAGAGCATCTTGAGCGCGAAGCGGCGCGCCAGGAGAAGGATGCTCTTGATATGTGGGGTAATGCGTTCTACAAACAGGATGCTAGCATCTCTCCTCTTCGTGGTGCTTTGGCTGTCTGGAACTTGACTGTGGATGACCTTGGTGTCGCATCTTTCCACGGCACATCAACCATGGCCAATGATAAAAACGAGTCTATGACTTTAGCGAACATGATGACACATCTTGGTCGTTCTAAGGGTAATCCTTTACTTGGTATTTTCCAGAAATATCTTACTGGTCATCCTAAGGGTGCTGCAGGTGCTGTATGTATTTTCCGTTTGCTTTATTATCTCTAAATCTTCAAGTTTACTAACATATTTGTATAGTGGATGTTGAACGGTGTTCTTCAGGTTCTCAACTCTGGTCTTGTCCCTGGTAACCGTAATGCCGACAACATTGACAAGAACCTCGAGCAGTTCAGCTCGATTCTTTATCCGTCTCGCAGTATTCAGACTGATGGTATCAAGGCTGCCTCTGTCACCTCTTTCGGTTTCGGTCAGAAAGGTGCTCAGGCAATTGCTATCAGTTCCGACTATCTTTTTGCTACCCTTGATGAGAAGGTTTACAATGAATATGTCGAGAAAGTCACTGCTCGTCATAAGAAGGCTTATGGTTACATCCACAATGCTATGGCTACCAATACCATGTTTGTTGCCAAGACTGATCCTCCTTATAGCAAGGAGCAGGAGTCGACCGTCTACCTTGACCCTCTTATGCGTGTCGAGGCCAGCAATGATACGTATGCTTATCCTTCCAAGCCTGTAAAGAAGACTGTCGATCCAGTAAAGACACAAACGGAGGATGTTATATTGAAGCTTACTCAATCGTCTGGTGCTGCGGGCACCAACGTTGGTGTTGATGTCGAGGCTATTGGTGCTGTTCCTATCAACAACGAGACGTTTTTGGAGCGCAATTACACCGAGGCCGAGATTGCCTATTGCAAGGCTTCCGCCGACCCCTCCGCCAGCTTTACTGGTACCTGGTGCGCCAAGGAAGCCGTGTTCAAGAGCTTGGGTGTCAAGTCCGATGGCGCCGGCGCTCCTTTGATTGAGATTGAGATTGCGCGTAAGGAAGGAAAGCCAGTGGTTATTTTAACCGGAAGCGCTAAGACTAAGGCTGAGGCCAGCGGCGTGAAGAGCGTCAACGTGAGCATTAGCCACAATGAGTTCCAGGCTGTTGCCGTTGCTGTTGCCGATGTCGCATAAACGGAAAACGCGGAGAATATACATGATTTTCTCTCCTTTGTATTTGCTTGTTTTGAATGGTATTTGTTAAAAATGGACGAGACTTACAACACGTTGGAATTGTGGAGTCTTGCTATTTACAGGGTCTATATAATAATACATAGTTTGTTCATAATATCTTTGCAGACTTTTTCCTTTCCGGTTTGTAAATGCTTAGATGCTACTAAAATGTTGATAATAGTAGAGTGCTACGGAGAGTCACGCCCTGTGTCGTACCACCAACACTGACACTAAAACAGACGAGACGCGTTTCGAGGTACCTTGCAAGGATGGGAATGTAAGGGTGTGGTGTAGGCGTGCTGAGCTTTCATAGATTCACCTAACCCTTTATTATCCGCTTTCGCCATGTTTCAGACCGTGTATTTACACGAGGAGTCCGCAGGTGGCGTCTACTCTAATTTCCCGTTTTGTAATTTTTTGAGTTACCGTCGTTAGTCATCGTCGATAATCCACACTAGCACGGACATGGGTTAGGGTATTTATGCGGACTCCTGCTGTAAATACACACATCTGAGATCGAGCGAAAACAAATAATTAAGGGTTAGGCGAATTTGAGAAGCTTAAATCATCCTTATGCTATTATTACCCTTACCCGTTGCAGGTAACGTGACTTAGTTAAGGTTCAGCCGAATTTGGTTGAAGGCTTGCTGCGTTCGTTGTAGAGAAGACATCAGGCATCCACGACGCGGCTGCATATTCAAGCAAAAGTCAAGTCACAGCAATTGGTGTTCACTGCAACAGCCATAGTTATATTCGACGTGCTGCTTCTGTTGACTGGTTGCGGTAAGGAAGACCAGTAATTTTGTTCAAATAGCCAGTTATCTTCTTTGGCCTCCTGAGTTCAGAATCGTGATTATTATTTGTACTCCCTGAGTTGATTCTCAGTAAAATAATTAGTGACCATGCCACCGTTTCGCGACGAGAGTGTGTTTGTAAGTGCGCCTTGTGTATTGAGGTGTACGTCCTTACTAATGACTTTGCAAGGTTATTGTGACAGGCTCGCAAACAACAAGGATCCAATATGGTCTGGCGGAATCGTTGACTCCAGCACAAGTCATTGTTCCTACACGCGTTTACCGAGAAGGCGAGGCCAAGTTCTCTATGGAAGGTGCGGACAATGATGCTGTTTATCCTATAAAAGCGGGTATCATTGAAGACTTACCTGCTCTTCAATTTCTCATGTATGTCACCCTTGCGATCTTTGGAGATACATATAGCTGATGGCAACTTATAGTGAATCGCTTTACAAGAACACAACGAGATTTGCAACCGATGCTACTCCATTTGCACCTATATTACTCACATGTAATTCTGAATGGCGACCAAAGCAAATTGAATCTATTGTGGCTCATATGTTTGAAAGCCTGCGCGTGCCAGCAGTGACTGTTATTCCGGAATCTCTTGCAGCCGTATTTTCATATGCAACACCAACAGCTTGTGTGATAAACATTGGCCACGAAAAAACTGAAATTACGCCAGTAATTGATTTTTGTATTGTTGACACGGCGCAGACAGTTGCTTATGGCGTGGGCGGAAAGCTGATCAATGAAGAATTGGAGAGACTTTTACCCAATTTGAAACCTTCTCAAATCGAAGAATTGAAAAAGTCAAATATATATGAGGTCCCTAGCGATACCTCTATGAGCTTTTTTGGAGAACCGAGCGCGCCTGCTACTTCATCGCTTGAAGATGAAGGTATTGTTGATGTCGCAGCTATCGTTACCAGTGATAACGCGCGTGAGCTTCTAGCTCAACGTGAACAAGCTAAGCAAAATGGAACACAGCATGAGCCGAAAAATCTAGAGCTGCCGCGAAACTCCTTTGTCGATTCAAATGGTAACAGAATCGAGGTCGGTACTGAGCGATTCAAGGGTACAGAGACGTTGACTGAGCTATTGGCGCAGGAGGTGGGCAAAGCTATTTCCAAATTGGACGACATCGGAAAACGTGGTGATTGCTGGGAGAACATTGTTTTGGTTGGTGGGCCAGTGGCTATTAAAGGATTTGTCGATGCTGTGCTGTTGTCGCTTCAAGAACACTTCATTATTAACAGAACGACTACCTTCTCTGAGATTCCTTCGGGCATAAATACTCCAGGGTATGGTACGCCAGTTTCCGGAGGATACGGCCAAATGCATACAATGGGCCATGGTCAGGTACCGACCAATATAAAGATTGCGCGACTAGCAGAGTACTTTTTGGGTTGGAAAGGTCACGCGTGGGAGAATACTCAATTTCTTGGCTGCCAAATTGCTGCCAAACAGATATTTACTCCGGGTATTGCTAGTATAGATGGTGCCTATATATCAAAAGAGGAGTATGCTCAGTACGGAGCTAAACATATTTGGAAGCTAGGATTGTTTTAGATGATGTCAATAATGTAGGCTGACTGAAGAGTTGTATGATATTTTTTGCCGACATCTATTTAATTGCTCTGTACTATTAAAGGATGATGAAATTACTATGCCGTAGACCGTATCGGATGCTAGCGATGATGGCTCAACTATGGCCCGAGGCTGGCTTTGGGAGAAAGCGGCGCTCAAGCGCTCCGCCGGCAAGTTCTCTTCTTCCCCGCAGCGCATTCGGCTACTTATCCACAGCTACAGCCAAAGAAGACTTTATGCTTCTCAATTATTTTCAGAGTTCGTGAATATGTCTGCCTCCCTCGATGAAAGCGGTAAGGTAAGCGAGGATATCAAAGATCAAGTTGATGACGCTGCTAGTGTGTCATCCGCCATGTCGCTCCACCATTCCATGGTGTCCTCGTCATCAGAATTATCCTCACCTTCAAAGCGCGTACGAAGTATATACAAAAAATCCAAGCAACTGTTTATTACTAGACAATTCCCGGAAGCCTATTCAACGATATTACCGCTGGTGACGACCAAATCGTCGCTTTACACCGCCGCTAACAGTGATTCGGCGTTCCATAATCTTGTTTGGCAGCTATATCTTGCCCTACTGGACGGCATTTTGAGCTTACCTAGCAGTGAATTAAAATGCGCGTTCAGCAAAGCGGAAATCAATCATATTCGCAAACTTCTTGTGGAACTGGAGATTTGGGCACATGAGGCGGAGGGGAGAAAATCAATGACTGTCATGGAACCGGAAACTGTTCTCACCTTGTACGTTGAATTGGTCACGCCCGCTTAAGATTGCTATGCTAATTTTTTACATCTAGAGCTTCTGTATGTTCGCGGCATACGACAGATATTGAAGCAGTGCGCACAAGAGTTGAAGACTACTTTCTTGTAACGAGAGCAATCAAGCCGCCGCATCAAGCGTCATACGACAGATTGCTAGAGTTCTACTTTCTATTTCTACTTCCAGCATGCAATAAATGGCAAGATGCACAGAAAGCAATCGACTCTAGCTTAGAATTCAATGACGAACAGAAAAAGGATATGCGCGAAAAGCTAAATCGCCTTTGGCACTCGACAAACGAGGTACAAGAACAAAAACCGAAGGCCGCTCTAGTGAAGAAAAGCGAGTCAGGTCGCAGTAAACAGAAAAAGGGTGAGAGTGTACAATCGCAGCAGTCTTCAAGTACAGATTCAAGTCCTCCAGATCAGGAAAGTATACGATCCCGCGATGAGCCTCCACAAAAGACTCCTATATCGCGGCAGACGGGAGGATTTGGTGTTTTCAGTAAGATCCCAGGTTTAGGGAAGGCTCTCCTACGGGCTTCCAGACAGCCATCTGTCTTGATCCGATTACTGGAGTCTTTCATGCTCTTTCTAGCTCTCATTTTAGCACTCGGAGTTTCCGAGAACAGAAAACGACTGGGTCTTTTAGTTTTGGAATTTTTACGGCGCGTACGAAGGACGATCATGACAGCTATTCGTGTAAAATATGTATAATTGACTAGCAGGTATGGAAATTAGAGTAAACCATTATATCAATTGATACCTTCGTTAAAATACAGTTGAAACGCGCCTTGCTGGCGAACGGAAGCTGGTTTAGGGTTGCTTCCGTGTCCGAAAATTTGAGTCAAACACTATTTGTAGTTTACCGCGGATCTAGATTGGAGGCACCAATTGAAGCATCCACCAGCAACAAAAAAACTGCTTAATTCCGATCATAATTGATATAATGGCCGCCGAACTAGTTGAAGATGTGACGAAGAAGGTGACGGATATAGCTCTTGAGAACGCACCTGCTAAAGCACCTAAGGCCCCAAAAGCTAAGAAAGCGAAAAAGGAAGCTACCGAGGGCTCTTCGCCTTTGGAGGTTAGTGATTTATGGTCAATTGACTATGGAACAGAGATTTTAATTGTAACGGGTTAGATGAATCCTCCTCCGGAGTATATTGCGCATCGTATCAAGATGTTTGAGGAGTTGAAGAAAGAGTACGACGCTGATATTGCCAGTACGTGACAAGAACTTTTTTCACTATTACTGCTGTGCAAGGAGCTGATTTAGACCAATAGGTAAACCGCGTGTTCCAATTACAATCACTCTTAAAGACGGTACCACAAAGACCGGTACTGCCTGGGAGACTACTCCCATGAACATTGCCCGTGACATTAGCAAGTCTTTGGCGGATCGCACAATCATCTCGAAAGTGAACAACGTGTTGTGGGATTTGGAGCGCCCTTTTGAAGAAGACTCCGTTTTGGAGTTTTTTGATTTCGAGACTCCGGAAGGCAAGCGGGTCTTTTGGCACTCTAGTGCTCATATTCTTGGTGAAGCTTCCGAGAGACATTACGGATGCCATCTTTGCGTTGGGCCTCCCACTGAGGACGGGTTCTTCTATGAAATGTCTATTGACTCTCGGTAGGTGAAATATGTTTAACTAGTTTAACAAGTTAGAGATGAGGTTAGCTCACTGCATATTTTAGGGCTGTCTCGCAGAATGATTTTGGCGCTCTTGAGACCATCGCTAAGAGTGCTATCAAAGAGCGTCAGCCTTTTGAGCGACTCGTGGTCTCAAAAGAAAACCTGCTCAAGATGTTTGAGCACAATAAGTACAAGCAGACCATTATCGGATCGAAGATTGCCGATGGCACATCCACCACTGTGTACCGATGCGGCCCCTTAATTGATTTGTGTGTTGGACCCCATGTGCCTAATACTGGCCGTGTCAAGGCATTCAAGGTTCTCAAGAACTCGTCGTCATACTTTTTGGGAAATGCTGAGAACGACTCGCTCCAGCGCATTTATGGTGTTAGCTATCCTGACCCGAAGCAAATGACTGAACACTTAAAGTTCTTGGAGGAGGCTGCGAAGCGCGATCACCGCAAGATCGGCCGTGACCAAGACTTGTTCTTTTTTCATGAGATGTCCCCAGGAAGCTGTTTCTGGCTTCCTCATGGAACCAGGATCTACAACAACCTGCTTGAGCTTATGCGCTCCGAGTATCGCAAGCGTGGATACGAGGAGGTTATCACTCCTAACATGTTCAACTCCAAGTTATGGGAAACATCTGGTCACTGGCAGCATTACAAGGATGACATGTTTGCAATTGGAATTGAAAAAGAGACGTTTGCTCTGAAGCCAATGAATTGCCCGAGCCACTGCTTAATTTTCAAATCGCGCGAGCGTTCTTACCGTGAGTTGCCCTGGAGAGTTGCCGATTTTGGAGTGCTGCACCGAAACGAAGCCTCGGGAGCGCTTACTGGACTTACGAGAGTTCGCCGATTTCAGCAGGATGACACACATATTTTCTGTACTTCAGACCAGATCGAGGACGAGATTACTGGAGTTTTTGACTTCTTGAAACATATCTACGGTATCTTCGGCTTCACTTTCAAGCTGGAACTTTCGACTAGGCCTGAGAAGTACTTGGGAGAGTTATCTCTATGGGATGATGCCGAGAAGAAACTGAGTAATGCGCTCGAAAAGTTTGGAGAGCCATGGGAGTTGAACCCGGGCGATGGTGCTTTCTACGGTCCGAAGATCGATATTACAATCTCGGATGCTTTGCGCAGACAGTACCAATGCGCTACCATTCAACTTGATTACCAGCTTCCTGAGCGATTTGAGCTGGAGTACCATGTTGCTACCAACGAAGAAAAAGAAACTAAGGATGGCGAGAAGGCTCAGTATGCTCGTCCGGTTATGATCCATCGTGCTATCTTGGGCAGTGTGGAGCGTATGACTGCTATTTTAACTGAGCATTTTGGTGGCAAGTGGCCATTCTGGCTGTCTCCTCGCCAAGTGCTGGTGATTCCTGTCGGAGTGAAGTACAATGAGTATGCAGAGGAGGTCAAGAAGACTCTATTTGACGCAGGACTCTACGTCGACACAGATCTGAGCGGCAACACGCTGATGAAAAAGGTGCGCAACGGACAACTACAGCAGTACAACTTTATTTTGATAGTAGGAGAACAGGAGTTGGCCGCTCGTGCTGTGAACGTGCGGAATCGGGATGACCAAGCCACGCAAGCCAAGGGTGACATGGTTGGGCTCGATGAGATTGTGCAGAAGTTTGTGGCGCTGAAGGAGAGCCGCCAGCTAGAGAATAGCATTTAAGATGATTTGGCAGTAGAGTAAATTGCTAAGAAAATACAAACCACTATAACGTATACTCTCAGATCAAAAGAAATGTCCATTCGATCGTTGTTATGATAACGTAAAGGGCTAGGGCTGCCCATTAAGGCCTTACATTAATAACAGATTATTAAGGCATACGTCAGGGTGCCGCGTGGCTGGCGCCGTAGCATAAGCTCTGAAAAGAACTCATTGAATGCCACGCGGAAGCGTAGGAGCACCAATGCCGTCGTCAGTTGCCTCTTTGTCGTCGTCGCCGTCGCTGTCGTCGACTGACGCTCTTGCTATGCCAGGATCCTTTCCTGTCGAGGGCGAGCTTGGCCACGAACAACCAGAACACAGCAGACATAGCGACCACGAGCTGCAGAGTGAGAGCTTCGAGCTAAGTAGAGAATCAGAAGCAAGCACCAGAGGAGACCAGCACCGAAGAGAAAAGAGTCTGACGGAAGACAAGGAGCCAGTGTTCAACGGCTACGCTCCCTTGCCGATTCCTGCGCTTATACTTGACGACGTCGAGGAGAAATCCGCAGAGCCAAGTGAATCTCTTTCGCAGCAAGAGCCAGCACAGCACAATCACCAGCAGCCGCCTCTACAGCAACTTCCGACTCAGTCCTTGCAGCTTCAACCTCAGCAACAACAGCCTGTCCTGCAACAGTCTGCAAAGCTTTCACGCAACGCGCCTCATCGCTCATCTATGCGTCCTCCCACCAGGCCCGCTCAAAAGTCTGCCGACGAGCTCAACTGGGCATTCTACACGCCCGTTCCTCTGAATGGTAACCCCACCGAAGTTCTTTCGAATCGCTTCTCCGTCTGGCGCAGAGTGCTCAAAGAGTGCATATCCTATTTTGAAGAAGTCGCCGTAGCCCAAGACCAGCGCGCTCGCTCGCATCTTCGGCTTGCCGGTGTTGTCAACGTCCCTTTTCGCGACACCGGAGACGCTTTTCTTCGTCGTGGGGGTATCCAAGATTCTCCGACCATCATCCGCGACTACCACAAACAATCGTCCTTGCATTCCGCAGACGCGGCAAAGCAGATTAATGAACAAGTCGTTCCTCGTTTGAAAGATTTACGGCGAGATCTCAATGTCAAAATCAAAGAGATCAAGGGACTTGCTGGAGACTTTAAGAATTCCGTTGCCAAAGAGCTTGATCTTACTAAGAAACAAGTTTCTGTTCTCACAGAAGCTTTAAACGCCATCGCCGTGAATCCCCATCTTGTTACCGGTAAATATGATCCTTACATCATCAAGCTTGCAACCGAGAAGCAGCTTCGAAAGCAAATAGACGAAGAGAACTATCTTCATCAGGTATGATCTGACTAGCTATTACTGGTACCCGATTGCTCAAAAAGCTTTAACTAACTGCCTAGGCCTATCTCAATATTGAAAGTTCCGGTAAGGCATTGGAGGAAATTGTCATGAAGGAAATACAGCAAGCCTTTGACACATATTGTGGCTTCATTCAGCGCGAAGGCCAAGACACTCTCGACTACAACCATAGACTTACTGCCAGCGTAGTCGACCTTCCACCGTCAAAGGAATGGACTGACTTTGTGTTACGCGATGCCAACTTTGTTGATCCATCTATACCAGTGCGAAAGTTTGATCATATTATCTATCCCGGTCGCGATGATCCGGCTACTAGGCCCATTCGAGCTGGCCCTTTAGAACGACGGACGAAATATTTGAAGTCCTACACGAGCGCGTGGTATGTTCTTACTCCGACGTATCTGCATGAATTTAAGACTTCAGATCGTAAAAACGACCTGACTCCGGTAATGTCTCTACTTCTCCAAGACTGTCAAATTTCAGATCACTCAGAGTCTTCTTCGAATTCATTTAAGTTTCTCATGAAAGGCAAACAGTCAGGCCAGTTCCATCGGGGTCACAGTTGGATGTTTAGAGCGGAGACTTACGAGCAGATGATGAGCTGGTATAACGACATAAAAAAATTTACCGACGCGCCTCCTCGCCTCGAGCAGTCTCAGAAACAGACAAATACCCAGCACGCAAATCTTGCAATCCCAAATACGAAATCGACGCGCAAGTCGACCTCGACAAGACCATCAAGCGAATACTATCCCCGAGACTCGCGGGTGGCTCAACTTGCTGGCGGATCTGCTTCAGATGATGGTATATCCCGTGCGAGTTTTGATAGTGCTTCGACAGATGCGCCATTTCGATAAATTACTCGTGTGGCTTCTGATTTTGAGTATGCGGCATTATAGTCCATTGAAGATATGAGCAGAGGTGTCTACCATTTGTGTTTTGCGGTTGGCAGCTGTAAAGTTTCTTTTCGTAGGTGTATGAGTTCTTGTTAAGTGTTAGTTTTGTTTTTTTTGGAAAGCAGACGTATGTAGTGATAGATTTATGCAATTTTATTGTTTAGTTCATATTCGGATCTCAAATATACACCTTCAGTCATCCCATGTAAAGACCGGCGCAGCAACACCGGATCTAGCGTCGGGTACATCAGGAACATCTCCGTTTTTCTTGCGATTTTTAGATCCCCCAGCCATCCTTCCTTCTTCTTGGCTATTTATATCTAAATTCGCTCGCGTATCAACTGCATTTTGCGATTTTATAGCCTGCACTTGCGTCTGATGCTTGTACTGCGCTTTTAGCTGAGCTTCGATGGCAGCAGTTCGCTTAGCTGCTTCAGCTCGCTGTATATCTGCCATAGCATCCCGAGCCTTCTGAGCTCTAAACTCTCTCAACCGTCGCCCTTGCTCTTCTGATTGGGCTGCCTTGACTTCTTTATTCATTTCATATCTTTTCCGATTTTGGCGTTGTTTCTTTGTGAGCTCTTCTTCGGCATGCTGTTTGGACTTTTTCAATTGTGTGGGCCGTGCTGGAGCGGAGTTCACGATCTTGAGGACCTTTGCTTTCGGTTTAGAAGTCTCTGAACTAGGTTCCCCTGGCAAGAATGTGTTGTCATGAACACATTTTGTTATTTCGCCTTCCTTTCTTTCTTGCACAATGTTCCGTTCATGGATCATAGTCTGATCTGCTTTTGCCGCTGGCTGTTGGGTCTCATTCTCATTTTCCTTCTCTATTTTGTGTTCTTTGTTATCTAAAGTTTGCTCTTGTAGCCTCTTATCGTTTTGTTCTGAGTACTTCCTTTTGCCTTTGGCTTTCTTCTTTCGCTTAGAGGCCGCAGTTGATCCAGCGACAATCTGAGCAGACAATCCAGTCCCTTCAGGCACTTGGAGAAAATACTTCCACAAGACTATTGAAATACCAACCGTAGCAATTAGCCCCCATGGAATCGCCATATTTTATCAAAAGGCTGGAAATATTGTCATATATTCAAATCTCGAACAAGATGCGCAATCGCCCTGCAGGCTCTCTCATCTGTCATTTATTGATCACGTGTAGAACTGCAATTGACTCCATAAACGAAAACCCTAGCCTTTGACCGGACATGGTAGTTCCTCCCAATCGAGCTCGGTACGGGCGACAGCATCGTCTGCTTGAAGTGCAGACTTTCTTTGTCTAACACTTTCTCTTCCTTGTGCTGGTTTGCACAGTTTATATTTTATTTTAAGCTGCTACTATCTGTCTTTGGGCTGTATTGCATCTCATGTTGCGGGCCTTTGCTCCGGTCCCTATTGTGGACGTTGGCTCGAAAGAGCGTATCCAGTCCATCTACAGCTCAGGTATGGATATACTTTTTGTATAGTGCTTTGACAGTCCTTTGAATGCATATCAGAATACAATTTGTTTTTAGCTAACAGTTAGATATATAGAGGATAGGCTGTTTATTGGTCTAGCATCCGGCACTTTGAAGGTGTATCAGATAGAAGATTCGTTATCGCTATCGGCGCCGGATACATCCTCACCGCAGAAAGATCCTCCTAGCAATAGTTCAGCGAAACTGCTTGCCTCTATTGAAAAGTTTACAAAGGGCTCAATTGATCAACTGTCAGGATTAGAAGATGCACGAGTATTGGTTGCTCTGAGTAGTAACTATGTTTATCTTTACGACCTCGACACATACGCTCTTCAAGAGCGATTACATAGAACGAAAGGCGCCGTTGTCTTTGCCACCTCCTCCGAATTGCAATTTCAGTCTCTATTCAATTACCCTGCGGATGAAGCTGTAGCGCGACGACCGTCGACAGCTGATATCCAGCGATCCGTTTCGCGATTAGTCGTAGCCGCGAAAAAGAAACTTCATTGCTACGAATGGCAAGGCGCTGAACTCATTGGATCCCGCGAAATTTCAGTTCCTGAACGGCCTAGATCGTTGACTTTTATTAAGCCTGACAGGGTATTATGCGGACTAGTCGTGGAATATTTCTTGGTTGATATACCCGCCTCTACTGTCTCTAAAGTTTTTGCAGCCGGAAGACCGGTCGGTGCGATCGATAATGTTTTAGCCGGCGTCGCAGCTAATATAGGTAATATCACTTCTTCGGCTTCGGCATCTGCGCGGAGACAAGGCTGCGCCCTTGCAACACGGTTGCCTGTGGACGAGTCAGTAGTGCTGGTCAACGAGTTTTCATCCGCGTTTCTCAATGGAAACACTGGCGCATTTTTAAAGACAAAGCGGCCAATAAAGTTCAAAGATGTGCCGTCAATGCTTGGATATTCTTACCCATTCGTCCTTTCAGTTAGCGCCAACAGCAAGAAGCTTGAAGTTCGCAATCCGAAAACGTATACACTCTTACAGTCTATAAATTTCCCTTCGCTCCAGCATCTACATGACGGCAAGTCACCGTTTGTCGCATCGTCGCGACAAGTATGGAAGCTTTGCTTGAGACCTTTTGAAGCACAGCTTGAATTTTTGATCGAACAGAATCAGCTCGACGAAGCCATTTCACTAATAGAGCAACTGGATGACGTATTTGTCGAAGATAGGATGAGCCGGTTAAAAGATCTCAAGATGCGTAAAGCCGCGTTACTGTTCACAAAATCAAAATTTTCGCAATCGATGACGTTATTTTCAGAAGTGTCGGCGCCTCCAGAGCGAGTTCTGGCGCTTTATCCTCCTGCTATTTCGGGCATAGAGCCTGAAGATCCGCAAGAGGAGCCCACAAATACAGAGGAGGAAGCTATACTTAAGGAGGATGAAAAGAAGGAGCAACCGGAAGAGTCAACAATAATAAAAGGCGAAACTTTTGAGAAGATTGCTGATGAAGCTACTGGTGTCGAGGGTGAAGCGCCGCGTTCGATAGTTGAAGTTAAGCAATCGCCACCGCAGATCCAAGGGGTCATACCTATAGCAGCTGATGCTGTCTCTCTTGCGGATTCGACGAATGCAGAAGCACAGAAGAAGCGAGACTTGGAGATCTTTGATCGTTTCTTACGGCCCACGACGAGTAGTACATCTCAGTCCAAAGTAGATAATAGTAGCGCTGTGGGCAAGGGAGCTCGCGGTGCTGATACGTCATCTCTATCTGATAGTTTGGCTAACTTCCTGACGTTTGGCAAGGGAAGTACTACGAAGACGATGCGCTCTGAGCTTGGAAGCCCCGATTATATGGGACCTGAGTCCATGGATGCACGCACACTTGCTAAAGCTGTGCGATGTCTTCTTATATACCTAATCGACGCTAGAAGAAAAATTTCTCGGCTTGCGTCGGTGCAATCTGGTACGGTCACAAAAGAAGAGCTGGATCTCGTCTCAAAAGAGAAGATGGCACTTACTGCATTTGGAGCAGATCTGGACCGAGAAGCTTGTGTCGTAGACACGGCTCTGTTGAGATGCTACATGCTTATCAATCCTCAGCTTGTCGGTCCTTTGGTTCGTTTGGCTAATCATTGCGATAAAGATGTTGTTCGACAGCAATTAATAACGTATGGTAAATGGCATGAGTTGATCGATTTCTATTACACCAAAAGGCTGCACGGCGATGCATTGGATTTGCTCAAACAATTGAGTGACAGCAAGAAAATCACCGCGTTCAGTGGACCTGAGCCTACTGTACAATACTTGCAGAAATTGGGAAACGATAATATTGACTTGATATTCGAATATGCAAAGGAACCGATCAAGATAGACGAAAAATATGGCATTGATGTAAGTAATGTTATTTGATCTTGCTCGTTGCTTAGACTGAACGTTCATTCTATAGATTTTCATGGCAAGAACTCCGGAAGCGGAATCTCTAGAGCGTCATCGGGTAGAAAAATTCTTGCTTCCTATTTCTAGAAGCTTGACAATCAAATATCTCGAGTGCATTGTATTTGAGCTCGATGATCTCTCGCCTGATTTTCACAATGATTTGGCTCTTGCTTATCTGGAAGATGTCAAATCAAATGCTCAGTTATATCCGCTTGATGATGAAATGGTTCAGCAACCGGTCAAAAGGTTACTTAGACTGCTCCGTGAATCAAGACAGTACAAACCTGAGAAGATTTTGGCTGCCATGCCAAGAGATTGTAAGTCTTGCCTTGGATCACCCCAGTTTTATGTCATTTGCCTAACAATCATGTAGCAACCCTATTTATGGAATCAAAGGCTATTTTATTCAGCCGGATAGGAGAGCATAAGCGGGCATTAGAGATCTTTGTTTTCAACATGAAAGACTACCACAAAGCTCAAGATTATTGCATGAGCGTGTATGATACTGACGCTCCAAACAGTAAGACGGTATTTTATACTCTCTTGGAACTGTACCTGCGTCCGCCTCCGACAAAACACATTATTGCGAATGGATACAGCAAGACGAATATTTCATCGCGGAGAGGATCCGATGCCTCATTGCAAGGAGGATTGTCGCCTCCTTCTGCAAACGAGTATTTGAGACCTCAACAGAACGGCTTCTACAAATCTCCGTCTACCACAAGTATGGGCGATACATATGATCATCCGCCTGTGAACCTCGAGGCCGCGCTGGAACTGTTATCAACCCACGGATCACGACTCTCTGCAAAAGACGCATTGGAGCTTCTTCCGTCTGACATAAATTTAGCTTCGTTGGGGCAGTTCTTTGAGACGCATTTGCGAGAGACGAACTCCACTATCAATCGTGACCGAATCTCGGCCGCACTACTCAAGACCCAATTAGTTCGGACCCAGCAGAAGCTACTGAAACTAAGAAGCAAGAATGTAATTATTTCGGACACGAAAATGTGTCCCGTTTGTTTGAAGCGCCTTGGAAGCAGTGTCATTTCTGTATTTCCCAACCGGACAGTCGTACATTATGGCTGTGCAAAGGCATATAAAGAGGGTATGGATTCTAAGTCACATGAACAGCATAAGGAGGAGTAATAGAACGCTTGTTGATCTTTGAATATTGATGTCAGGAGTGTAATGTTGTAATAAATTTAGAACTGTCGATTAAACTTAGCTCATATTGTTTTGTTGGTCAATAGCGGATTTTTAGACGATGCCAATTGTCATACCTCTGGCATTGACTTGTAAATACGTGTGCTCATTATTTGTCACGACTATATATATCGGTACAAAACTGCTCCCACAAGAAGTGCTTACATTAGATGGTTTCTGTGCTCATCGGAGGAAGTTTAGCGTCGAACTTGACGAACTCTAAGCTGGTTGGGACAATCCGCTGGAATCCGCCGATCAACTTCGCTAAATATCACCGCTTCTACCAACCGTTTCCAACTTTTGTATATTTACTGGATGAATATTTTTTGGTGAAGAATCATAATATTGTTCGGGTCGTCACTTCTCGATGTTACTCTTCCGCGCGCGATCAGTCGTCAAGGTCGGTCAGCTCCACCGTTATGTTGTGACCTATAATCCTTCTGCCGACAATGTATTTCCTCCCCCCAAGTCATTATATTTGAGAGTGCGCAACAATGAGTCGTTTCCTTTACGTGCTGCATATTTGAATGGCCCTTTTATTTTATACACTGATGTGAAACCGTCGCACTATGATCCTTACAAAACAACTACAAATGTCTATGATTATCCAGAATTCGAGCCACAGGTCAAAGCTGCTCAGTCTTTCTATGCTGAGCTGAAGATGGATCCGAACAGAAAAGAGCACTCATGGACTATTGATGTTGTGAGCCAGTTGGTGTTTTCTTCGTCAGCCACCGTATCATTTGAGCTTTCCATTGGTCGCGAAAAGGAATCATTACATCTTGAATCTGAGCCTGGTATCTTCTCAAAGTCGCTTTCTGTGGCGCATCAGGATACAGCTGCTATATGGAACTCACAAAAACCTGATGCAATTAAACCAGTTCATCTTGTTGTAGTCAGTCATGGCCTCCATTCAAATACGGGCGCTGACATGCTATTTGTTAAAGAACAGATCGAAAAAGCCGCTACAGCGGCGGGAGAGAACGTGATCGTGCGCGGATATTTCGACAACGTATGTAGGACCGAACGAGGAGTGAAGTACCTTGGAAAAAGATTGGCCAAGTACATTGCCACAACACTTCGTGATCCTGAGGTCAAGAAAATATCATTTGTGGGTCATTCTCTCGGTGGCCTCGTCATGACCTACGCTATTGCATATATACATACACACTATCCTGACTTTTTTGAAAAGATTGAGCCAATTAATTTTATTGCTTTGGCAACGCCATTTTTGGGATTGTCGAACGAGAATCCGCTGTATGTCAAATTTGCTCTTGATTTTGGAATCGTTGGGAAAACAGGTCAAGATTTAGGATTGACATGGAAGCCAGCAACTCCTTTCGTGTCTTCATCAGCAGTTGCTTCAAAGCCTCTACTTCGAATCTTGCCAACTGGGCCGGCCGCTGAGATTTTGCGAAGGTTTAAGCGTCGCACAGTTTACGCAAATGCAGTCAATGATGGTATTGTACCATTACGGACGTCATCGTTACTGTATTTAGATTGGCGAGCGCTTTCGAAAGCTGAAAAGGCACGTCATGGTGAAATTGTGAGCAATAACGACAGCAACACTAGAATGAATCTTCTACTCCACAACTCAGACCGATCGGACAGCGTGGGAGAAGCGGAAGATTCAACACCAAGCATCCCGAATGAACCACAGGATGGCAAGGAGAGCGAAACTCCGACTTTGAAAAGCAAGAATTCCGACCGCGCTGATAAATCAACCGTGCCGAATACGTCAACACAGCAAAATAAGGAGACCAGCAATCCTTTTGCACCATTACAGTATGCCTTCTCTTTGCTGCGGCCTCAGGCTGCGAAACGAAAACCCAGCAAGATCTACAATCGAAGCCAGACTCTTGGCTCAGAACCAGAGGAAGAGGACGAAACTACAATTCTCCCAAAAACTTCGGTGCTAGAATCAGCAACGTCTCTTCTTAACCCACCGTTACCGCCGAGTAGATTCATTTTGGAAGTGGACGGTAGACCAAAGGCGATTTTTCACGATCGAATTTATTATCCAGAAGATTTACCTCATAAGCAATACGTAAAGCCTAAGCGCAGCGAGTCGATGAATGAAGAAAAAAATTCCCCCGATGATCGGCCCGTCGATTCTGTGGAACAGCAGGGTAAAATACATCATGGCCATGTACACGAGAGCGATGACAGATCAAGTGGAGGTAAGACCGAGAAGGCGCGAGTAGAAGAGAAAATTGCGCGAGCATGGCATGATGGCATGCCCTGGAGAAAGGTTCTTGTCCAGCTGGAGCCAGATGCGCATAACAATATTATTGTACGGAGGACATTTGCGAATGCGTATGGATGGCCTGTCATCAAGCATATGGTCGAAAACCATTTCACACACCCATATGATCCAGCAGCTGATCCACGCAAAAGTTCAAACTCTAGTGATCGAAGTGAATTAGAGGTACGTTATAATGACTGTTATGTTTCGCTTGGTAACTACTAACTTGATTGCAGATACGGCATCAAATCCAACTAGAAGAAAAGAAAGCTGAGCCTACTGAAACCTCCATAAATTCAACTATGGACTCTTCAACAACAACAAACCGTGTAGCCTGGGATGCCTCGGCTTTCGATGTTAGCGACAGCGATGATGATGCTGATGCTCGAGACGATAAGGCCGAAGATGAGATTGCCAGAACTTCCTTATATTCGCGCGAACAAGATATGTCGGGGAGCTATTTGCAGAATTTAGTTGTCTCCGGAAGTGGAGTGGTAAATTACTTGAGTGATTGGACGCCGATGAAGATTTACGAGAACGTCGTTGGATCACCGTCATCCACAAAGAAGGAAGATGTTTCTGACGGAGAAGTGGAACACGCCATGGCAAGTCAGTTGCGCACTTTACGCGAGGACAATACCAAGAATCTGTAAGGTCATTCAGTTTTGCATAGGTACTCTAATATAGATGAGTGTGTATAATAATCGTTTTTCGTTAGTGTAAAGTAAGCGGTTTAATATTATACACCATGAACTTATTAAACATAAAACGCTATGATTATCAACAAACGAAGATTAACAGATCAACAAACCATAGCTCCATCAACACCAGTATACAGAAAACATTATAATAGACAACGTCTTAAAAACAAACTAAACCAAAAAACTCCAAATGCAATGAACTTATCGTTTGCGAGCAATAAGAGGATCTGGTGCACTTGGTTGAGGTGGCCACTGCCCGCTTGACCGCCAACCAGCTACCAGTATGTTAGTTGCATCTGCAAGATTAATCGGCTCTCGTAACCGGCGACCCTCATGAACTAGCATTCTATAAATTTTTGGATAATAATCTGGTTTGAGCTGACGCACAGGATTAGTGTGGATAGCAGGAGAAGACTCAGGGCGAGAAGTAACCTCAGAAGGTGAGATCCAGCGTTTCCTGCTCGCTTTCCAATACTTGTAGCCTTCGTTCCATGATTCCTCGTCCTCGGATTCTTCATTTTCAGGTATTAGGTCGGAGGGGGAATCTGTTGCTGCGGCACGCGGGCGATCATCATTGTTACCATCGTCATTTTGGTCATTCTGACTGCTCCCTTCGGGAAAAGCGCTTGATGAAGATCTGGTGGCATTATTGGCCTGGGCTCCCGGTGCCTGGTTCGCCGCGGGCGGCGCGCTCGCTCCAGCCGTACTTGTGGCGGCAGATGCTGATGTAATGACCACTGAGCGAGCAGACTGCAAACCTAGATTTACCAGATCCGATGAAGGAGAATCTAGAGGCAGAAAGAGATCTTCTGCCAGCTTGCGGTTACTGTGTCGCTTAAGCACGCGAATATGAAATGACGGAGAGTTAGAGGCGGCCGTTACAGTGGACGCAACAGCAGACGCTGGCGCAGGAGCCGCATCAGAAGTTGCGAGCGTCGACTTCGAGAGAGGAGTGGATGTAGTCGAAGAAAGGCTGGAGTAGCTAGTGCGGTCTGTAGGAGAGCTATTTGACGAGAACGTAAAAGAAGAGGCCGTCGCAGGCGGGATCGATGACGTAGCTCCGTGCTGCTGATCGAAAAAAGCGACAACCTGAGCTTTCCAATCCGCAATTTCGGCCAGTAAAATGTCTCGTTTGCGACGACGTACAAGGGCCATTGCGTCCGAGTTGTCGAGGAGGGCAGACAGTGCGATGGACGAGCGCTCGTCTGCGTCGTTTCCAGCCGAAGCTACGGCAACCGCGATGAAAGAGGTTCCGATGGCGGGAGGAGCGAAGTATATAGAAGAGCGCACCTGGCAGCCACGGTCGTCGCAGTGAAGCTTCGAGGCGGCCGTAGTCGTGATCAGAGTGGCCGTCGGCGAGAGCTGAGTGCGGGAACAGGACATTGGCAGGAAAGGAAGCTTTTAATGATCAGGAACAGCTTATGCCGGCGGTAACGATCGCCAGTGACGGCGGCGGGAGGGGTTTTCAATTCACGTGATAAAACGAATACGGCCGACTGTAAGGGCTGGCCTGCTGTAGTTGAGCAATGAGCAGTGCAATGAATAGAAAAAAAAGCACAGTGGATATTTCTTTGTTTAGCAACGGAGGCAGCACTACCGCGAACTCGAATACATGCGGTTTGTTCAAGCCCAAGAGGCGGCATTCAAATTAGAGTAAAGAGTAAAACCCGATCCCGCTTATGGTATACCCTAACCCTGTGGCTTCCCCCCTCTGCCCGCAGACTGAGAGCTCGCTCATCTGAGACTGACTTCTTCGACAGCCTCTTTCTTATCAGCCTTTACTTATCGACCCTCCACTTCCCTCATTCATGTCGGCTCCAGACCATCCTCCGCATCATCACCATCACCACGCTCATAATCATACCCATGACCGCTCGCCATCTGAGCATATGCCTTCGCTGCCCTCTCTCGCAGCTTCGGTAGGTTCGCAAGCCCGCATCCTCCCTCCTCTACATGCCCCCGGTCGCGATTTGCCTCCGCTTCATCGCAGAACATCTTCCTCCGCCGGAATGTCTATTTCGTCGATTCTCGGCTCATCTTCTCCGCCTCCATCCACATCGGCCGTGCAGTCGCCTGTCAAAACTGAGCAGTCCGGACCATCTCCGCCGCACGCTCACCCACACCACCATCACCATCACCATCATCACCACCATCATCACTCTCCTGCGAATCCGACTCTATTAACTGCAGATGCTTCTGCCGATAAGAAGACCTCACAAGAGCGGGAGCTACAGCAACCATCCTCCTCCGACCCCAATCAATCGTCTGCTTTGCCTCCATCTCCGCCTTCGCAGAATGATTCCGCCTCAGCTCCCAGAAGCATTTCCCCCGAACTTCCTGCTTCAATGACAACGACCAGTGGCAATGGGTTATCTACGATCAAGGCACCCCCACCGTCATCCACCTCGTCGCCCTTCACAGTCGGTCCTACCTTACCCCCCGTTCAATTTGATCCCAGCCACAGCTCACGCCGCACTACGCCACAACCACAGCCTCAGACCTCCTCGGCTTCCGCATCAACTTCCTCGACTGAACCACATCAGCAGCAAGTTCAGAATCGCGACCCATCTCCGCAGAAATCACCTATGCAAGCGGAGCCTCAGCCAAAGCCTACTCAGTTAGCTTCAGAAACACCGGTACGTGCAGAAGACGCCATCGCTCGAGTGGTAGTAAAAAAGGCGCAAGCAGCTGCGGCGACGGCCTCTGGTTCTATCGATTCGGTGGCTCCGTCAGCTAGTGCCGACTCGACTAACGACAAACCTAATTCACGAGAGTCCTCAGCTACTGAAGAGAAGGGCCGCAAGAGACGACATCATAGAAGCCAGTCTGGCGCAGACGAGGAACCTTCTCAGTAAGTCATCTATATTTTTTACTACCCTTAGCTTGGTTGATCTGCTACTCTGGTGCTGATTAGTTGGCTTACAGAAAACGCTCCCTCTCTCCTAATACAGGAACTAGAGATCTTTCACCTTCGCGAATTATTCAAGTTGACAGCACGGATGCTGTAAAAGCGGCTAGCCGTTTTCCTTCTCACAACTTAGGATCGTTGATCTATCACCCTTCAATTACTTCCTACAGACCATTCCTCCCGCGGCTAGACGACAAGGTTAATTCTACTATTCAAGTCAGAGTTCCTCACAGATTTTTATTGAAATATCACAATCCTTTGATTGGTCGACGAATGGCATGGGGTACTGATATTTACACTGATGATTCAGACATTGTCGTTGCTCTGTACCATTCGGGATTTGTTCCAGTAGGTGATAAGACGACGGCTGCAATTGACAGCATTGTGGATATAGAGCCTACAGATGGCGATTGTGTTGCAACTCTTCGCATTTTACCTTTGTTACAACGCTACCACGGCTCAACGCGTAATGGTATCAATTCCCGCTCATGGATAACTCGGCACGATGGTGTCAGCTATCGAATTGAAAACGTTGAGTTTGTTCGAAGAGGTAAAGCTGAAGATCGAGGTTGGACGATGAAAAAGAGAAGACTGGAAGAATGGCGCGCAAGTAGAGAATGGCAAGAAGAAAGCTGGGGTTCTGTTGATACACGAAATGACGATGCAAGCAACGAGATGGAATTAGATGATTGATGCTTTGTATAAAATTATAGTCTATGTAGCGAATTGAAAAGCCGCTCTTATATGTTAAAGATCCTTGTATAAATAATGACAAAACATTGTCTTTTAGAATAAGTGTCAAGTAACTACCATTAACTCCCTTTGTACAAATATTTAGAACGTAACAACCGATTAATGTGCCCGCCAATGCATAGCGAGGTCATTAACGCTCATCCACCAGCTCTCATCCCGAGCAAGACTGTCGTTCAATCGAATCCGCTTCCACCGCTGCGTCTTCCTATCAACCGCTTGCTCTGGCTCCTCCACTTCGTTATTATCAACAGCATTTTGGCAGTCTATGATCACTTCACGTAAGCAAGGGTACATCACATCTACCTGACCCCACAGGCGCTCTTTATAGCCCATCACATCATTTCCAAGAACAAACCTTACACCGGGCAGTTCCATAATCTTATCAACTAAGCCAATCGGAGCATGTGGCATATAATACAATGTCTCTTCGCGCATAGATATAGTCTCAATAGTACCAGTTGCTATGTCAATCTCTTCATTTTTGAAAGACTCGTCCACAAGTTGTGATACCTCCCCGGGATCATCGACTGTACTGGTAATGCCCAACGCTGCCAAAACGTCAAGATCCATCTCCACAAAATCTGGATCATAGCATGACAGTTTCACCGATACATTGGCCTTTTCAAGTACCTCCTTCAGAGCGAGGAGCAAAGCAAGTTGCATAAGAGAATGGTCGCTCTCAGTAACGCGACCGAGCGCAAGGCAGCGAATATGAGATATTCGCGATTGTTTTCTCCCAAGAGCCTGAAATAAAGCACCACTTTGTCCATCGCCATTGCTTTCCCCTTTCTGTTTGGTTTCACCGACTAATGCCTTATAAAATTTTTCCTGCCGCTTTAAGGATTCAAGTTTGCGATGTACCGATGTGACATAGTCTTGAATTGTTCGTGGTTCAGATGCTTTATATCTCGACGACTGTGCTTTCCTTCTGCGACTTCGGTTGCTTGCGGGTACTGAATTAAAGCTAGTATCAGCTTTATCAATTGTATTGCTAAGGGGAGCCTGCGTATCAGAGCTATCATCTTTGCGTTGTGTAGTTTGGCCTCGATTTGCAGCTTTGCATCTTCGTCGAGTTTTTGAAACCACCAGAGTAAACTCCTCTCTTTTTTCTAATGCTTCCGAGTCCAATGCTAAGGAATGAGCAATTAGTTCAGCATTCGCCGATGACTGACATACAACTAACGGGGCCATCATATGTATGCCCAATATTTAAATCTGACTGGAGAGATCATCTAAGGATAAGAATGAAATCTTTGAAAGGAGTTCGCTCATCACTCGTAGCCCTAAACCATCTTCGTGTGATTTGGATCACCAATTGTATCTCTGACGATATGCACGTGCAGTTATGCTAGCGACTTAGGTTTTGTGCGAACCTTAAAGAAATATGCAATTTTTTTAGCACGAACCTTAACTGGCATGCAAGTAAAACAATATGCATATTTATTTATTTAAGCAAGATATGTTGCTTATTTTGTGGTAATTTGCCGTTTTGTAATTTTTTGAAAGTTACCATCATTAAAAATACATCATCATCAAGCAAGCTAAATTTGCTTTTCCATGACTTATTATTCTGGTGCTATCCTGTCACTTGATGAACAAAGGCCACCTTTACCAAATTTTCACATTCTGCAGCACTGATTCAATCCATCTGGCGACAATTCAAATTCAAAGTCTATATGCAACAAGAAGGTTATGATAGACTATCTAATGTCCTCTCCCATTGCCTTAAAACTCTCCTCCTTATATTTCAAATTCCAGTGATCAAGCAGCTGTAGGCAAGCTAGCCCTGTGAACTCTAATTCCAAATCTTATTCCTTCAATGATTTGCCAGTGGCAATCTTATTCAGTTGGCAGTGAGTGTATTCCATAATCACTCTTATTATCCAAGCTCTGCTGTTGCACATGCCAGCCATCATCAGGAACTTTAGCTACACTGAGACATACAGATTGAGTATTAACATAACACTAAAAGAGCATCTGGACCTATGTTCTCATACTAAACCCTACACAACTCATGGTACGTACTTTCCCATAAGGCACAGCCTAATTGTAAGGGTCTGGTAACCGGCCTGTGGTGCTTAAAAGGGCAGTCTTCTATGGTCTTAGCCTTAGTAAGGGTAGCAGAGGTCATCATGCCGAGGGTCTTGAGGGTCTTGTGTTGCTACAAATGGCTTCATACTAGAAGACAAGAGATATTATGCACTTACGTAAGCCACTATGAAGAACTTGGTCATCGTGAGTGAAACAAATGAACTAACTACTGATTTATGATAACATTTTGTCTCTTTTCATCATCTTAGATCTTAGTAGGCCCAGAATTTATTTATTGTCACAAATAATAAACCAATTCCTCAAACTTCTTCAAACAGTGCTGCTGATGATATTTTTAAGCCCACCATTAAACTTGTTCGATGACATCATATTTCTTAGCCCCCCCACTTTGGTGACAGCTTCGCATGGTGGCATACCTTTCTCTATATGCGCCTGATGATGATATGATGATAACTCATATTTAAAGTCTATATGCAACAACAAGGTTATGACAGACTATCTCACATCCCCTCCTCTCCCCCTCCCCCTAAATCTCCTCCTTATATTTCAAATCCCAGTGATCAAGCAGCTGTAGGCAAGCTAAAGCTGTGAATGCTAATTTCAAATCTTATTTCCTTCAATGATTTGCCAGTGGCAATCTTATCCAGTTGGCAGTG
>JAJLTT010000049.1:0-35284 GCA_030568315.1 Myxozyma sirexii
GTGCCTTCGATCGTTCTTTCACGCTTCAAGAAGCGAGCAGCACGGTCAAGAAGCGAGGTCATCGGCGGTCCACTGCTCATTCCGGGCTCAGACGACGCTGTTGTGCCGCCAGAACTCGTCTGAGCAGACATCACATGGGCCTTTTCCAACTCGTCCAAGGAAAAGTCGATCTGGGCCATGGTGAGTGCGGTGGGGTCGATTTGTTGCGGATTTCTTGGTATGTTTACACTTGAAAAGTGACCAATTAGCACAGAAACTTTCGTAATCTTTCCACAATAACTCGATCAATTCTTTAAGGAACAAATCGAAATTAGTATCAAAAGATAGAGAACCAAAAGGAGAACTTAGCAATGTAAATAGCACCTATCAATCTGATGGATTGAAGTCGATGCTGATAAACTACGAAATTGAGGTAAGGGTGGCTTGGTAACGAACCAACGCCATGGAGAACATCGGAACAAGTGCGATAGGATAGCCCCTCGAGGCACTATGTTATTAGAAAAAGCGAATAGGCTTTTGCTACAGCTAACATGCTGGGAAGCACCAGGGTCAAGGTAGATACGCGAATAGTTGTCAACAGAAGTGTATTCATTGATCAAATAAGACTTATGCTCAGAGGGCGAGGAAGTAGGTACATCGTCGTCCTCGTCGTCTTCAGCAAGAAGTTGTTTACACTCAGCAAGAGCACGCTTGCGAGCATAACACACTTTGCGGAGATGTCCGCGTTTCTTGCAGTAGGTACACGTCACATTTTTGGGGTGAGCGGGCGTCGCCACATTTTTGTTAACGTGACCGGATTCCGTTGAGGACTTAGTGGCAACAAGAGCGTTGCGACCAGGATTCATATTAAATTTTTCGTCCTCAGCAACGAGCATATGTTCATGAAGCGCATCAAGGGACAGATGTTCCCATTCAAGGAAGGAAATAGGATATGTATAGACGAGCTCGGGACGGTGGAACAAAAGATAAAGGATATTTTCGAGGCGGTCCGGCCAGCGCAGCATTAGGGTCGTGACCAAACGAAAAACAGAATATTGATCATCAGGCTTCTCCGGCGGAGGTTTAATTGCAAGATGAGGCCGAAGGTATTTCTCAAGGGTCTTTGCCGACATAGTACCGAACTCCTGCTGCATAAGAAGGAACGCAGCGCGTTGGCGAACGTGGGAAGAAGTGAAAAATTGAATGCGGATTTCGACATCGACTGACCGGACGACGGCATAATAAACGCATTTGTCAAGATGTTCAACAAGACTATCCAGTTCAGGATGTTCAAGAACGGTGAAGTTGAAGAACTGTTGAATAGCAGGAGGACCGTCCATAAGATATGAATCAAGGAGAGGGTCAGAATCTTTCAGAACTCTCTGCACAAGATGAAGCCAGTCAAAGTAATTGTCGACTCCAGTGAGAAGCTCTTTTGATTCGTAGACATGGGAAGACAAGGGCGTCATAACCTGTTGAATTTTGATCCTCTTGCTCTTGATTGAATCCACTAGAATAGCTGCTTGCTGTTCTGCTTCAGACATTGTTGTTGATGAATAATATAATAATAAATATATTCTTAACTTGATCAGTACATATAATGTCAAACAAATGTATCTGATAGAGAACTTACCTTGACTTGATCAGTACATATAATATCAAACAAATGTATCTGATAGAGAACAAGTCAAGGTGGGAAATGCCTCACTTAGTATTCCATCTTCCAATATGAACTCTGACCCAATATAACCTTGTCACAGCTTCAGTTCCAACATTCACAAACCTTTTTTCGGTGCTTTCTCAAACTCTCTTTCAGCCAACAACTTAATATAAACTTTCTTATTATAAAACCATTTTTCTCCACACTTCTCAGTCTAACTAAGGGTTCTGATGATGGCTGACATGTCCACATCAGGGCTTAGATAATGAGATCGATTTTGAAATACACCAACTGCCAATTGGATAGTCTGCCATAACCTTGTTGTTGCATATGGACTTTAAATATGGATTTCCATCATCATCATCATCATCATCAGCACTCGGCAGACATCCAAGGTGGCACCTCTGTTTCAATAAATAGTTATTGAAATAGCCTTGAATTGGAAATTATTGTTGTTTAAGGTTTAGCATTTTTTGTGAATTTTGAATTGGATATTTCTCAGGAAAAAGGAAATCAAATTCCAGAACTTGATATCCAAAACAGATAGCTTATTTCATCTTAATTGCTTTGCTAATTAAATATGCGACGACATTAGATAGTGTATTATAATCTCATTGTTGCATATGAACCCTTAACATAAGTTACAATCATTGTCTGTCTGTTAATTCTGCTTTATGTTATATATTCATATGTGGTGTTATGTTCAAGTCCTAATGAAGGTGTATTAAAAAGTAATACTCTTTATTAGAATATGTGTAGTAGTTTTCAATTATTGTCTGCTGTAAGGTATGGCCAGTACACCAGTAAAAATGTGGAAGTCTGGTAGCCGAGACTAGAGTTCGGGCTCAACGCATAACGAACGACAATTTGTAAACTCTAATATTGATAAGGCTGCATAACAAAATTTGTTTGCTATGCTAGCAGACTTTGAGCCGCGGAGCCTAAAATTGGTGAGTCACAACCTTGTGACTGAGATACTTTGCAGTTGGCGAACTTGTCTTCTTTCCAGTCCCCTTAATAATAAGCTATGATTGATGCGCAATTTAGGTAGCCTTAGATATACAGTTACTAGTAATGCTTTGGTCTACTTTGTTTTAAAAATAGAAGGCTTAACGTCTGAAGATAGTGCAGTTCTTATTGGGCATGATCAAATTGGCATGGGGTATAATCTATGTGAAACTTCCAGAGCACTTTAAGTATGGTGAGCTGTAAAGAGAAAACTAAAATAAGTTTCATGATTCCTCTATTTGATGTTGTATCATAGTATAGCAGATAGCATCTAGCATGTGCAACCGCACCAGATAATATGTTTTATCGCATGTTGCGTGTACCTAGTCCGTCTTCAGCTCTATATCTGGCAGTCAACTTACGGACTTCTACAGCACACTTATATCAGAGAAGGCTGACCACCTTTTATTAGAATTGGCTTGACTAGTCCGGATGCAAGTTAATGCTATAATCTTCATCATTCATTGTGTAGTTTGTGCTGGGTAAACCATTCTAGCAGCATCGCTGGATTTTTATGGCGAAAATTGCCACGATGATGATGATAATGTATTCTTAACGACTGTAACTTTCAAAAAATACAAAACGGAACTGCCACGAACCATGGTCCGATACAGGTGGAAGAGACAGAGCTCCCAAAGAGCGCACTTTCTGAGGCGCGACTGAGATGCATAGGGCTACAACAGTAGCAGGGGTAATTGAAGATAATAAATCGTAACATGGAACTGTTACTTGCAAAGTAGCAAGGTCAAATACGGATATTACTTCCATTAGTATTACGTACTTACAGATTTTATTTGGACACATGCGCCGCTGAGCGAATACGGCTCATACAATTTTGCAGCATTGCAAATAAAATCAGTACCACTTTTATGTCTAAAGAGTCGAAGCAATAAGTACTTCTCATCATTAAGTTCAATTGATGTTAGTCATTCGAGTATTATAATATGATATAGATATATGAACATAAAATGGCAACTAAATACTGAACATTTCGCTCCACAACCAAATTAGATATTCGCTCAAAGATTTGACAAATTATTTTTGACGATGACACTCTGCTCCTCAATATACCGCAATCAGCCCCCACAATCGAATATATAATCAAAAACTCCCTTCAGAAAACGGAAATGTAATTCTGAATTCTCTCTTTTTGGTTCTGAGCAATCTGCAGACAACAGTCAGAAATGATCAACAATATTAATATTGACAAACTTACACATTCAGCAATCCAAGTTATATTTCTGATTTCCTGCTCTTTGGCCTTCACCCAAGCCCAAATGGCGCTGTAAGTAAACTGCTGCGTGAACGCATTTCGACACAACTCCATTTCGCGCAAGTAGAAATGATCTTCTAAAGATTTATTGTTTGACGTGTCGAAAAATCCTTTATAGTCACTTACGGACTCCACGGTCATGCGAACCTAGAAACAAATTAGCTCAGTCCGATGTTTTAAGTATATTGGCTTTACCTGTTCGATGTCGTCCGCAGAAGCGAGAGCTTCAGTTCCTTGAGGATACAGCTTACCGAACTTTGGGGCAAGCTGTAAACGTTCTTCTCTGGTGATCTCTGTGCCAAAAGAGTTAAGACTGATGTTAATTACACGACGGTCAGCCTCGAAATCAAGCAGAGCGGCCATAATTTCGTTGGAAGGATTCGATAAGTTCTTGCAGAAAGCATAGAAATCTTCCAAATAGGCTCGGTAAAGGGTATTACGGATAATTTCAATGTTGAGGTCATCTAGATCGGCAGCCGATAAGCAGTCTTTGAAGTATGGCGCCAATGGAGTATCGATCAGCACAGTGTTGTAGAGCTCCTCAACATTTGTGGCAACACATAGAGCAGGAAGCGACTCAAACCACCCAAGAGGATTGCATCTTTCCAATAACTCATGCGTATCGCGCTCATGAAGAGTTCCGGTAATCAGCAATGCAACGTTATCGATCATGTAAGCATAGGTGATAAAATCCATAAATTTACTTAGAGGTTGCACAGCTTGCTTTTGAATATAACGAAACTCCTCGATTAGCTTTTCGTTAGCTTTCTCTGCAATGATAGAAGTTGAAAGAGAGCCCGGAACATTGGCAAGAAAGTTTCCATAATCAGTTGCAGAAAGCTGCAGCTTCAAGTCTAGGAGATGCATTAGAAACTATCGTATAGACGTTGCTTTGTTACAACTTAGATATACCTTCGAGTGTATCACATTGAGTCAAATTGGCATAGTTGGCTCCAGTGAGGAGGGCTGAACGATAACCTCGCACAATTCCTTCGATATAGCCGCTAAATAAAGAAATCAGTAAGTTATTACCGCTCTCGATATGTGAGGTTTATCCAATAAAGGCTTATCGAATAACTGAAATTGGGGACTTCGTGGCAGTAAGCACTCACTTGTCGTTGTTAAAAAAGACGCCTTCCATTATAAGAGATTCTTCAAAAAGAAAAAAAGCTGTATCCTAGTCTAATGTCAATACAGCTCAAGTATTTTATATTTCTTGGGGGTGCAAAACAAGACAAAACCTGGCATCTTTGGATTGCCAAAAGAGCTACGTACCTGCTGTGTAGTGTGTGAAAAATGAAACCGCGGATGGGGCGAGACGGATAAAAGAGAGATTGAAGACGCCCTCGGGCCACCTCGATTGATAGTGGCACTTTGCGATATGGCCGGAACAGCGCTCTCCATATCTTAAAGCTAATTCTAACTATATTTAGGGCATAAACGTGCAGTACATTTTAGGTACAATACCCACTTGATGAGATCATTATTCCGCGGTGACCTAAGTCGTTAACGTCCTCAAGCTCAGTCTCCGGGTAATATAAAGAGACTAAATACTTTACGTCATTAAAGACTGGCCGGATTATGTGTTTGGATAGTTATTAAGGGATAAAACGTCAAAAAAACCGTGCACGCCACCAGATTTGGTCTGAGGCTGTATCTAGGGATTGGTGCCGGTGCAAAGCATGGATTCCCTATTGGACATATTGTCTGATAATTTCCCTACTTTAACACCTGAGCAGATTCGATCATGGGAAAATTCTGAGGATTACTTTATTCATCTTAGAGGGCTTTCAGTGGAGTCTATATCTGCTGATTCGCTCCAGCTGTCGTCGAGCCTTCAGACCATTGATAAATCCTTAACTGAGCTGGCAGTCGAGTCGCGTCCACATCTGATCGCGACGTCCTCTACACTCGCATCATTCACTAAGAGCTTTGAGTCGCTGACAATTGCGGTGCCTTATCTTTCAGAAATGGTTCCAGATTTGGAAACGAATGTTGCTCACTTTTCTCCGGTTAATGGCCGAGAGGCACCAGCTACTTTATTGTCTAATGTTGACAAAGTATTGGATATTCTGGAACTGCCGACATTGGTTCTAACCTGTGTGCGGAATGGGTATTATGCCGAAGCTTTGGACTTAGTCGCTCACGTCAGACGACTAGCAATCAGGTATCGCAATGCTAAGGTTCTTACAATGATACAAGATGAGGTAGACGATGCTCTGTTGGAAATGACTACTTTACTTCTGAAACTTCTAAGAGAAAATGTGCAACTTCCTACAGCTATAAAAGTTATTTCATATTTGAAACGCTTGCAACCATTTCAAACAACTGCACATCCATCTCTCGAGCTTCAGCATATTTATCTCCTGTCACGTTTAATTCATTTGAAGAGCCAGCTGAAATCGCTCGAGCCGTTACAGTCGCTCCCGGAAAAGTATTTGAAGAAATACATAGAATGCTTTAGAGAGTTTGTGTTTGCAGCGGTGGTAGGGTATCGCTCCATCTTTCCAAGAGAAGGAGGAAATGTATCTGGTGATTCACAAAATGCTAAGAGCAATTCTTTTTCAAACTTCCGGGGCGAGTTCTCGGTGGATAGTGGCGATCAGTTATTGTCCTCTTTTATCTCTATTGTCACCTTTGACCTTAAGCGTGCGGTCAGCCAATTTCTGCCCCGCATTTCTGATAGATCAGCCTATGCTTCGCTCCACCTACAGATTGTTTATGCTTCTCAATCTTTAGCAAGAGTTGGTGGAGAGCTGTGGGGTGTTCTGGTGGATGACCTTGAATTACAGCATCGTGTAGGAGACGACAGCAAGAATCCATGGATATTGGCTTTAGAAAAACAGAGAGAACTGGCAAAGAAGTTAAAGCCTTACTAGTGTACTAATAAAATGCTTTTAATGCATGCAGATCGTATTATAATTGAAAATACCATAAAGTCAACCAAATAGTGCGGTGTAGAAGTCAATTCATAAAGCTCGTAATGGTTGCGTGTCACTGTCGCTCAATTCAACTAGGTCATTAAAGATGCGTGCTCGGGATGGAGACTCCGGAGAAGAAGAAAAAGGAGATGACGACAATTGAATAATCGGCGGTGACGAATCCACTAGTGTGTCAGGGCCTGTTGAGACCAACACATGCTTCTTAGGCTTGCGTCTATAACAATCTGTGTTATTATCTCTGCACTGAGCTGATTCAATTCTCAGCTTGTGTTACTGACCTTGGTGTGGCCGGCGTATCCAGCATAAACGGTAGCTCAAGCGAAGCCGCTGCCACTGGCTTGTGATCAGCTTTGTCAACGGCACCATAAGACTCTATTGAGGAGTGGCTCATGACGATAACTTGTGGCGCGGAGGACCTCAAAGTGTCGGTAGTTACCGCGGCTGGGATTTCGCGCCTACTACGGTTATTAATTTGCACAAATATATGAAAATATACACAACCGTACTAACCTTAGTGAGCACTGTGATTTTGACGCGGTAGCTCTCAGCGGTTCGTTACTGATTTTTTTTATTGTAATGAAATCATCTAGAGTAGACCGCTGCACTGGAAGTCGTTTCGAAGTGACCTTCTTGACTATCTTGGACATCCTATATTCCGCAGCCAACCGTCTGGCACATTCAGAGCGCTTGACAATATATTCGGCAATCCAAACTTTCT
Organism: Myxozyma sirexii; assembly: GCA_030568315.1. NCBI lineage: Eukaryota > Fungi > Ascomycota > Lipomycetes > Lipomycetales > Lipomycetaceae > Myxozyma > Myxozyma sirexii. The sequence goes on from JAJLTT010000049.1 coordinate 7,581, forward strand.
GTGGCTTCACTTCAGCAAGGCTGTTCTCGTCTGTTGTCGAATGACACAATTCGTTCAACCGCACGACTTTCAAAGGGTCAAACGACAAACGCACCTCAGAGATATCTAGTCGATCATGCCGCCGGATTCGAGTCGCTCCTAGCAAATTGCAATCTAATCCTCTTGATAGCTTGTCAACAAGAAGTGCAGGAGCTAAGAAATTGACAAACTGTATCTGAGTAAAAGAGAGATGAGTTCGCGCGAATTCATAAAGATTTCTGACATTGACTTTTGAATTCCAGCAAATAGGAGTATTTGAACCGGAAACTGCTGGTTTGAGGTAAGCTTCAAAGAGCTCTCTAGATGGAAACTTTTTATCGAACACAATTGCCTTGTGTTTAGTAGAGAACTCTTTGCTCTCGTTGCATTTCAAAGCTTTTGCCAATTCTTCTTTCCACAGCTCGACGGATACTGGATTCCAGTTGCATTCAAGAAGTTTGTGGCCATATCCCGCCCTTGCAATTTCTAGAGCAGTTTTCATTCCACAGCCCTTCACGCCTTCTGGGCAGTAGTCTGCTCCCGATAGCATCGCGATAAGTACAAGATCTGGTACAGTAAGATCCAGATTGTCATCTCGTATTGAATATAGGCGAGAGAATACAGCAGCTGGGGACTCGTTCGATCCTGGTCCGGTCGGGGATAGGGTCCTAAGTAGATTGCGGCATCCAAACATGAAAGCATCCACATCATCGGTGACCACATAATCTACCAGTCCATTTTTTTCAAGCCATGCACATTCAGCTTCTGCCTCTCCTACCGCATCAATGACCTCGAATGCGAAATCCTTTATCAAAGCTCTTGTCCAACCCAGCATTGAGGGATCAACCATTCCTACCGGTTTGTTGCGTTTAATTGGTGGCTTTTGGTTGCCATCAAAAACAAATACGACGTCCACATGAAGACCAAGAAAGGCTACAAGTCTGCGAAAACACACTGTTTTCTCAAGGAGTCTGGTAGAGCCGTCAGGTTTTGAAGCAGATCGTGCAGGCACAGCAATTTTGTTTTTAAAACTCCACAGATTTCCGTCAATGGCTAGGCGTAACTTTCGCCCATCGCGCTGCCACTTTTCTTCCGCAAGTTTTGAAATGCCTAGAATGCAAAGTTAATGGTCTTCCAACGAGTACAGACATCGTAATCTCACATTCATCTACTGCTATATCTTGAAATACCTCCCAGAGACTGTTAACATGACGTATTAGTAACAGTATACTTTGGCATCCAAATGGTCAGAAAAATGGCTTACTTCTTGATACCCATTCAAACTGGTAAACTATCCCGACTGGCCACGACAGTACTAGTATGTAATTCTCTTCGATTGTTTATATGGCTAAAGTGTTATAAAACATCATTCACGTGACTACAGATTATCGTGTAAGGGTTGCTGTCTTTGTACAGGATAGTTGAAGTTTATTTAAGGTTCTTAACGAATTTTTCGAAGTAATCGACTGCCAGAAGTCCCAGATCGCGAAACCATTTTTAGATAATTACTACAGGTAGCGGCGTTCTCACCAAAAGCCATCTAGTAGCAGCTAATAAAACCTGTCGACTGGGTTTGGTCCAAATGGTCTGTTTCTTGGACAACTTTTAATTCGGGTGGTTTACCGGTACTAACAACCTCAGATCATAAAAACTCTTAGTCGGTCATCGGACACCTACTTGCCAGCTCGCAGCACAGAGGTCTCGCGGGTCTCAAGGAATTTAGACCCCAGTCTACATCCTTTCGAGCGTGCTCGTGAGTATACACGCGCTCTTAATGCTGTAAAACTGGTAAGTCATTTGCCTATCTGAACCTGCTTTTTACAGCTAACGTAACTCTTCGCAGGAGTCTGTTTTTGCTGCACCCTTTGTTGGTCAGTTAGGGCACGGTCATATCGACGGTGTTTATTCTCTAGCAAAAGATTTTCGAAGGATTAATTCTGTAGCTAGTGGAAGTGGCGATGGAACAATCAAATTTTGGGACTTGACTTCCAGAGAGCAACAGACCTCCATTTCGGCGCATAAAGGCATAGTGAAAGGTCTGACGGTCACTCTAGATGGAAACTTGTTGTCGTGTGGAATGGACAGCACAGTTAAATTGTGGGATGTCACTGCAGACAATACAGCTCTGCCAGTAAAGACTTTTCTTGGTTCAAGTGGCTTCGCAGGCATCGACCATCATCGATCAAAACATACATTTGCCACATCGTCTTCCAAAGTTGAGCTTTGGGATTTGAATCGCTCGAAACCTATTTCCGATCTCTCTTGGGGAGCGGATAATGTCAATACCGTCAAATTTAATCATTCAGAGCAATCCATTCTGGCGTCTGCTGGCAGCGATCGGTCCATCGTTATTCATGATACAAGATCAAACTCACCTGTCCAGAAACTAGTCACCTCCATGCGATCGAATGCAATTTCGTGGAATCCTATGGAAGCTTTCGTGTTTGCGGCTGCTAGCGAAGATTATAACACTTATCTGTACGACATGCGAAAGCTTACTCGATCATTGAACGTCTACAAGAACCATGTTGGCGCCGTGATGGATGTTGATTTCTCACCCACAGGACAGGAGCTGGTGACAGGATCATACGACAAAACTTTACGCATCTTCAGAATAAGAGATGGACATTCACGTGATGTATATCATACAAAAAGAATGCAGAGACTATTTTGCGTAAAATTCACCATGGACGCGAAGTATATTCTGTCTGGTTCTGATGAAGGAAATATCAGAGTCTGGCGCACCGAAGCTTCTTCCAGATCTGGTGCTCAGTCAGCTCGCCAGAGAGCAAAACTTGAGTACAATGCAGCTCTAAAGGAGAGATATAAAAATATGCCGGAAATTCGCCGAATTAGTCGGCATCGTCATGTTCCATCTCGCATCAAAACAGCTGCTGATGGTATGAGGGTTGAACTTGCAAGCAAAGAGCGTAAAGAAGAGAACGTGCGGAGGAGAAGCAAAAAGGGATCTGTTCCTTATACGAAGGAGAGAGAAAAGCAGATCATTGGAGTGGCCGTAAAAGAATCTTGAATTACTTCCAATACAATTTTAATTTTACAACATAGATGTCACTTTCGGCTATTCTTTTTTTGGGAAGCTGACCGTAAGCAAAACCGTCGATTTAATCCACTCTCCAGATTATTAAAATCAACAGGAATAGGAAGCCAAAAGTAAGTGGCTGAGGCAGATTAAGAAATATATTCTTCATTAAGATAAAATATAACATTTATAAAATAGCCACAATTTGAATGAGTCCAACCTATCATTTATATCGACAACAATTTTCCTTTTTGAAAATGATTTAGAAGCGCAGTTTGGTAAAAAACCACTTGTTCCGGCCGCTCTGAATACAGTAGTTAGTATTTGCATCTATGACCAAAAACACAAATATTTCTAACCTGGTATCTCTCTTCAAAAGCCTTCTTAATGGTCTTCTTAGCATCTTCTCTCTGAGATGGCTCCTTGAAGGTATCGTTGGTGACAACGTTCTTGAGGGACTCAAGATCCAATGTGTATCGAGTAGGCATCAAGTGGTTATAGTTGACGACCTTGATGAAAGGCTTTATTTTCGATCTCTTTGCGACCTTCTTGGACCCCATTCCCTTGGTGACCTTCAAGGGATAACGTTCAACACCAGCAACCAGAGCATGTCCGAACGGGTGGCTCTTGGAGCCATCATCCTGTGGCTTGATGATCACGACCTTTCTTCCAGCATATCTACCATTGACAACGATGGCTATAATATGGTTAGCAAATTTCTAATAGAATTCTCGCAATAGGGTTATATAATATCATAGCATACCAACTTTGCCCTGTTTCAAAAATTTAGAACCCATATCTTATGGTGATTGTCGAGATTGCGCTGTATACCGACGCTGATGTTGAACTCGACTGCGAATGTAGCAAAGCTCCCATCAAGTTTGTGGTGCGGGTTCAGCGCGTGTAGGGTTATTTGCTAGCTCAGCGTGACTGCGTTCTAACCCTAGATTTTACAGGATTGCTGACTTACCAATTACTTATATGAACTTTAATTTAAACGATTTGTTTCCATGACAACTCACGACCAACCCCAACAGTAAACAAATCAAAAAGCTAGCTTCCCGTCACCTGAATAAAGCGCGACCGCAAAGCACATGATTGTGCAAGTTCCCATTTCATAGACGCATTTTACACACATTCTAAGAACTTCTACTTTGTCTGACTCTCTGTGATTTTTAACTACATATATCTGGTTATCCTTTACTTGAATTAAGATAGTGCTCGGCTTCAAATATGAGTCCCCCGCAACCAACGTTGAAGTATTCCGACTCATCATTGTCGATCAATGCTATACCAATGTATATTTGTTACTTTTTTTACTGTTCTTGTTGTAATGGTCATTAATACAGAACTTGTTCTAGGTGGGATTCGTCAGACCCTGATCGCCGTCCTCCTCCTCTGCCTCTTGCACCGGATTCCTCAAATCTAGGATCGCCTGTCAAAGGTAATCATCCAGCAGGCCCGTCTTTGAGGTCACGCAATGGATCGCCGACACGACCGATGTTGAGACCAATATCTCAAGGAGGGGGCAACTTTGATAACAGTCAAGCCACAGATATATTATTGGTTGTCAGCAAAGTGCAAGACCAGCTAAAAGATATTGATGCAACTATTAGGTCTTCTGATTACACTATACGAAAAGCTGAAAAAGAAGTAGAGAGCCTTTTGCGTCGATCTAAAGACAATGCCGGTGATCTGGTATCTTTGCGCGAGAAGGTTCTCAGTACTGAGCACATACTGAACAACCAGCTGAGTGGCATTGTGAGTGCAATGTCAAAAACGCCTCAATCAGTCGCTGAAGATATCAAGAAATACATAACTGATGACCTCAAGAGTGGAAATGGGTTTAACAACAATCAACAAGTAAACAGACTGGAAGACACAGTTGTCAATCTCTCTCATGTTATCAACAAACTAAGCATTAGCCTGGACGCACAGGCGCAGCACATCAAAGATATTAAATCCGGCAGCGAGGACAGCCAGTCAATAGGCACTTTGCGGTTTGAAATAGAGGAATTGCATCGCTCTATAGCTAGTCAATCGGCATCACTTGATAACATCTTGCTGGCATGCTCAGCCGCTCGGGACGCGATTAGTGGTAATGCAAAGCAAAAGATTTTTGAGGATCTGCTCTCAGCGCTTCAGGTTGTAGAGAAATCGCAATGCAAATATTTCCAGCAGATAGAAGATAGAGATAAAGAAGTGTGGCATTTATCCCATCAACTGCGTGAAGTAGTGACCAAGGATTTGCCCAATCAGATACAAAAACTAGCAGGTGACAAGGAAGAAGTCTCGGAGCATCTGAAACGATTAGTCGAATCTCAGACAGCGGTTGCGCAATCACTGGCAAAAATCGGTACTTCAGAAGAGCCAGGTTTAGTGCAAACTATAAATAGCGGATTCTCACGTGTCGACGAAAATATAGAAGCGACTCGCGATGCAATACTTTCCAGTGTGCGGAGTAGTCTTCAAGACCATGCTTCGCTAACCGGGAGAAGAGTTCAGGATGCGGATTCGTTTCGACAAGCCTCCATACAGAAGTTAGGAGAGTTATTTTCAGCTTTTGAAGATCTCAAATCAACGGCTCTTGACGGTTCACACTCTGCCGTTCAAATGACCTCGCAGCTTGATACTAAGCTGGAGGATGTTGTAAACGATATCAAGACCCTATCGGCTAATTTACAGCCACTCTCTCTATTACCAGATATCTATTCCAGCTTCATGGAGACTGCAGCTCGCACGGACGCTCATTTATCTAAGGAACATTCTACATTATCGAGTGAACTCGAACTACTCCGGCGAGAGAAGACAAAGATAACACAAGAACTGGCTACTTTAGAAGCAACAGTCCTCTCTCGCACCAGAGAACTTGAGTTGCTTGAGAAAAGGGGGCATGATTTTCAACAAAAACTAAACGAGAATATAATTTCCCAGCTTAATTTCCGCGAAGGTTCAGCAGTTACAGTTTCTGCTTTGCAAAAGGTACGTACTTCATGCTCTTACGTCGTATGACAAAATCAATATAGAGATCCACTAATTTCTTAACAGAATATCTACCAGCATGGCAGTGTGCGCGAGATTCATAATGATCAACGGCAGAGATCTCGAGAGCTGAGCGATGAATCAATATCACTGGATCTTCCTCTTAGCGTTTCGAACAGTATACTATCAGATAGTCGTCGCTCATCCTGGAGCCGTAAGTTAGGAGGAATATTCGGAACAGGAAAAGAGAACGAACTGGTCGTATCCAAGCGAGGTTCAGCGAGCGGATATATGAATCGTAAGGGAAGAAGCGTTAGTGAACGATTGAATTTTTAGTTTGCAGTGGGTTAATGTCGGTCACTTAGATGTAAGAATAAATTGCTCAATTTTATTTGTGCCAGTGAATGCAAGTTAAAGTGAAATCTATTGTAGTCGTTTGAGATTAACTATATATCTGGCTCCTACGCTTTAACGATGAAAGGCGCATCTGCTGATACGAGGATCAACACTTGATGCGTAAAACTGCCAAAAATTTATTCCCTTGATGATGATGTATATTTAAACGATGTCGTAACTTTTATCAGTTACAAAACGTGTAAAGTCCGCAAAATCTACTCTCCATCAAAACATTTTGAGCATATCAGTCATCTTTAGTAGCTCTAGGAGTGAAAATATCACGTTGCTTAGCCACTGTCGACAAACTGTCATGTCTAAAAGATGCCGTCTGATGCGAATTCTCTCCAGTGCTGGCTCTCGTGCTAGAAATTTTGCTCAAAAGCCTTTGGCCTGCTGGTGTCAATATTGCCCGGCGAACGTCGTGACCTGTGTTAAACTTCGGGATTACACTAATCGGTCTCTTCATGGTACTCCTTGCTTCCCCTTTTCCCCGTCTAAACGCCGCAGAAACCATCCTATGGTGAAGCTCGTCTCTTTTAGGAGTGTCGGCCATTCTAAAATGCGAGCGGATAGGAGTGGATGCCAAACTTCCCCAAGTCATGGGAGGCGCGCCTAATTCGGAGGGTGACGGAGATGGAGCCTCTGATATAAGGGGATAGCCGCGAATGCGGGGTGAACTACCGGGGGCTGAGGTGGGTATGTCAAACGTTGACTGAGTATCTGAATTATCGGCAGATCCAGGTTCCCCGGTTTCAGGAATTGGAAATCGAGTATTTGATCTTTTGATTTCTTTGAGTCGTGCCTCCGCAATCGTTGAAGGAAGCAAGTGCCCGGAAGTAGGAGTAAACAGAAGCTCGTTGCGGGGTTTGCTTTTCCTTGCCTGTGGAGCACTCGGGCGATTGTCAGTGGCCAAAATCAAAGCATGCTCCGACGATTCATCTTCATCGATCATTGATTTAATCGCCAAATAATCGCCTCCCCTTCGGCCAGTAATCCTGTTGCCATTCCACTGCCACCAATACTTCTGCCTGTTGGTTTCGTTTGCGTTGGATATCAAGTCACTAAATGACTTATTATCTTCTGAAGTATACTTCCCTTGAAATTCGTCTAACGTCAATACCTTGTCCGACAATTCAAGTTGACCTTCGCGGTACTCTATTTCCAGATCCTTGGCAGTATCTTTTGATAAATCATCCGGAATATCAAAATCCGAAACTTCACTTTCTTCGTCTGATGAGGCCCCGCATGTGCTATCTCGATGATATAAACGAGGAGTATCGGCGCGTATATCAGAATACGATTGCGGTACTGGCGTCAAATATACTGGAGTCTGCTGTTTTCGTTGCTCCAGTTCCTTTTTCTGTTTTCTTTTCAGTTTACGGAGATATTCGCGGCGAACGCCATCAGGCTGTTGAAGGCGTTCGAGCTTCCTCTGCAGTCTTGCAGCCCGCGTTGCATCGCCTTCTGCTAACGCATCCAAATGTGCGTTTTTGCAATGTAAAACCACCAAATCAGGAAAATAATCACGTTTTAATATGCGCGAAATGGAATCGGTATAAACTTCTTCATCAAGCGGTTGAGAATGGCCGTATTTGTTTTGTGATTGCAGATGGATCAGCGATTGATTCGTGGATGGCTGTCGCTTTTCCATTGTGCTTGGATTGTACTGTAATGTCATCTATAAATGTCAAGAGATGTTCTTAGTATTAGCAGTTGTTTGAATGTTTGCGATTCGTAGGTGAGGATGCTTCTCTTATTGATTGATTTAAAGAAGGCAAATCACCTGACGGCAATAAATTGATTTTTGCTCCCAACTGCGCTGAGCAAAACAAAAGTTCCGTCTAGCTGGATATAGGCTGCTACGCGGTTCCATTAACTAAGTTAGTCCTTCTCAATATTATTTGCTTTTGGTGGGCCAATGCTTTATGAATTGAAATGAAATTTAAGCAGTCGTTATTTTTCCATAGAGTTGCAGAGACAGATCGATTTATTTCCCGACCGCAGCTATCTACGGCACCAAAAGCTCATTGCCGATTCAACTCAAATTTGGCTCAGGCGGAGAAGTCCAGAATTCGTAAAGTGTTTTCAGAAGCTACTAAGGAGTTTGTAGCAGCTGCTCGGACCGCCGAAGAAGCCCCGGACCTCGGTCATATACCACAAGTGTGTTTCACTATTACTATATCGATGCCGCGCTAATCAACATTCAGATTGCTTTTTTAGGTCGAACCAACGTGGGAGTACGGTTATAGCATACACCTACGTAATTTGTGTCACAAAATCTAACACATGCGGGTTTAATCTAGAAATCTTCGCTACTAAATTCACTTCTATGGTTAGATAGTAGAAAGCCTGTCGCGAAGGTGAGATCGTCAAGAAAACCTGGAAGCACCAAGTCACTCAATTTTTACTCTTTTGCTCGGAAATCTTCAGCGCAGAAGGAGCTAGCTTTAGTGGATTTACCAGGTTATGGATATCGGTCAACAGCTCAACAAGGAGCTGCCATTGAATCTTATATTCACTCCACGCTTACTTTACGGGCGGTCTATTTATTAGTCGATATGAATATCCCGATAAAAGATACAGATCTGATGGTGGTTGATCTTCTTATTCAAAGCAATGTAGCTTGGCATGTAGTTGGCACGAAATGGGATAAATCCACAATAAAACCAGGCACAGACGCAAGGTCAAAAATAAGTGAGCAACTGCTAACTTATGCAGCCGAACATGGGTGTGCTGTTTTAGACCGAGCGATTCTGACGTCTTCAAAGACTAGAGCTGGAATAGATGAATTACGGCAATCTATCCTTTGGAGTAGCGGGCTTCTTTGAATGAGAGGGCGGTTTCTCGATTAGTGAAAGAGCGAATGTGCGCAAATCCCAAAATATATTAATCAATTGCAGAAGAAACGCTCAGAATGAGATTTATAGGAAATCAAAAACAACTTAATAAGGCAAGACAAGCATATCCCTAACTAACTACTCTTACAAATCCGCCAACAAATTGTGCACGAGGTTTACGCGTTGAGAGGCTTCTTGGCAACAAAAAGCATCATGGGCGTGAAAAGATCCAACTATAAATAACATGTTAGTGAATCCATAAAGTATCATGGTAAAAATAAATATACCTTAGCACCCAATACCAGGTTGATAGCAGCCTCTTCCAATGCTTCGGTCACCTTCTGCGAGCCAGGAGGAGCCAGATGTAACTTCTCCAACAAACTTACGGACTTCATGGTGACTTGCCGTCCAAGCCAGCTAGTACGGAAAATAGTGGCAACGTCGCCCAAAGTGCGGCAGTACTTCCACTCGCCGCTAAGAGGATAATACCAAGGCACGTCGTCATTCCTAGCTGCCAAATCCTCCTCGTACACAATTTCGAACCCAACAGACTTAAGAGCGTCTCTAGCAACATCAACCTTCACCATTTTAGGAATACCATCACCAATCTCAATACCATAGCAAATCTCGCGGTGAATGGGAACGGACTCATCGTACTTGTCAGTCATGACCCATTCGTAGACACCGAAGGTACCACCTGGCTTGAGAACCTTATAAATTTCACCATAAACGCCTTCTAAGGTAGGAGCATGCACGGTAGCTTCGATAGCATAGACAGCATCAAACGTCTCGGCCTCAAAGTCCATCTGCATAAAATCTCCCTTTACAAAGTTCAACTGCTTGGCCAAACCAAGCTTTGCCGCATAATTGTTGGCACGGTCAACCTCTGTATAATAAAAATTAGTATAAAACAAAACTGAGAACTAAAAAGAGACTTACGGTAGTCGTTATTATTTAAACCAGTAATGTTACAATCAGTGAAGCGTGCAATTTCTTGCGCAGGTCCACCAACGCCACATCCAACATCAAGAACCTTCATTCCTGCGGACAATCCCATTTTGAGAGCAAGATAGTGTTCGTGTCTATAAAAATATTAGCTTCTCAACAAACTTAACAATGCAAAAATATGTCGCACCTGGCAATAGACTGTCTGAAAGCTTCGCCCTTGTAGAAGCGTGAGAAATGGAACGACGTTCCCCAGCCATACTCGTAGACTATAAGATGGTTAGCAAAACTAAACTGGCCCTATATCAATTCAGGAGCCTTACAATCGGTAACCAAATTATAGTAGTGCTTGGTCAAGGTCGCGTACTCATTCAGGCGGGTCTACAGAAGTTTAGCCGAGGAAAAACGGTAACAGGACTATTGGGCCTACCTTTTTGTCCTCCTCAGTCTCATTGCTAGGACGCTTGTTGTCCCAGTGCTTAAAATACTCGTCAACAGCAGCCTTCTGAGCGTCATCGTTCTTGCTAATTGCCGATAAGAAACCAGTACGCGACGTGGAGTTTTTGCCGTGCATCGCATCCTTGAACTCAGCGTCTTGTGCGCGGTCCTGCTTTTGGAGAACGAAAGAAGCCATTATCGTATTCAAAAGATGAAAGGGATGAAACGAAAGTAAGGAAAAATAGAGGAGATGCTCGATGTAAATTTGTGAAGGTGGAGGTGCGAAGTAGATAAAGGCAATATTAAATATTGAGCGAAGATACCGAGCAGCGGACGTCGGACCACTCCGAGTGAGCGAGCTCGGATTCGCTACCATTCTCATTAGAGTTCAGTCGCCGAAACCGACATTCTCAGCTATCGGACTCGTATTCGCTATCGTGGCCAGATCAAGCATCTTTATTCGTTATCCACTTCGTTATCCCTCAGTTCGCTCGCTCTAGCTACTTTATTTCTTTAGCTAGCTTCTTCGAGTTGTGTATAGATTACTATGTTAGGGTGAAATTGCAATGAACGAGGTGCTATCAGCCTTTACCCCAGCCACTAGTATGAGCTCTCCATTTGAACTGCCGTATTCTTTACATTGGCGCAGCGATCAATGCTCCGCAACGAGAGGCTTGTAATACGTTTACAAATTGACAGAGATAAGAAGCTCGTAAATATTACAGAAATAAATCTAAGACAAAAAAACCTGGTCGGTTTACGCGCGAAAATTCACAATTGATTGCCATTTTCGTACTTACATTGTTCAACGGGGAGTGGTAAAATTGTGGGTCAAATGCTCAAACGCCGATAGTTGGGCATCGCAAAAGGTAGATTAGTGAATGCTATATGGAAGATGGACACAGCATTTATGCGGAGCCTTCATTTGTTTAAACGCTTCCTACGCAGTCTCCCCCAACACCTCAAATTCTCCACTACTCGCACATCCCTCTGAACGCACCATTTCTCTTCATAATCAACACGCACGGCAAATCATACTCCACTCTCTAATCGGCTCTGACACCAATATCAAAGTCGATGGGATGATGATGACGGTTCTAACGACTGTAACTTTCAAAAATTACGAAACCTTGCAGCTACGCCATCGCCGACTAATTTATTACACATCAACACAAAACCCGTAAAACTAACTATCACGTGAGGCGCACGTGACAAATGATTTTGAAATCTGTCAAACTATAAGATTAATTGTTTCAAGCGCGATTCCTTATGGCCCAATGGCAAGGCGTCCGCCTACGATATCGAAAGATAAAGTGAGCGGGAGATTCCAGGTTCGACCCCTGGTGAGGAAGGGACTAAACACCTTCTTCGCAAAGTACGCGATAATTTTTTTTATTTTTTTTAGAATGTTCCCAATATATTTATAGTTTGCTTGCTTCAAAATTAATGATAAAGAACAATCATGTTTCATTTACTTTGCTGTCCGGAAAAAGTCACAAAATCAAGTGACACTGCACAGATATGGCAGAGGGAATAGCATTCTGACGTCCTATGCAAGTATTCTTACATCTCAAAGGTGGTAAAGCACTTACAATGTCATAACAATTTTCACGTAACACTGATGACTATACAGAATAAACGATTCAAACCAAAAAAAAATCATTTGGTTATAACTATTTACAAACCAAATAATACTCTAATTACTAGTGACTATCTCAAGTACAAGATTTATAGTCGTGCCCACAAACCATAGCCCAATACTAGCAATGCCAATCATTCTGGTCATCCGCCAGTCACTCAAAGGAACGAAAATCAAGAATAGAAGTAAATTCAAAAAAAGTGTGGAAGCTGAAATAACGAGAGACGAAGAGATTTCAAGTTCATAGGCGTCACCATCGGTATAGTCAGATATACCCGGCAGGAGTACTAGGCCAGAAACGCCAATTCCTACAAGGATATTGAGCATAGGACTACCAAAACAAGCGCTCATAGCCATCATAGGATATCCCATTCTTGCCACAGTAACGTTAGACACGTAGTCGCCCAAAGAGTTTCCCTATTAAAGCCTTGTTAGCATGCCTGCTGCAAAATCAAACTAACACAAAGGATGACATACCAAAGCAAAAACTGTCAAACCGAGAATGGCATCACTTATTCCAAAGATCACACCATATGCTTTGAGAATTCCAACTGCTTCAACAGCAATTGTAGCAATCCATGATATGCTTACTGTAAATCCAACAAAACAAAGTATCGGAAGAAGCTTCAGAGGAGCAACTTTACTATTCGTAAAGTAAACTACTATGCCGAAAAACAATATACCGCCGGTAATCACATATAGGAAATCTAAGCGAAAATTGTCTGTATCGTACATGTTCATGGTATATACAGCTACAGGTGCGCATATACATTGTAAGCACAGCAGCCACTTGCACCAACCACGATATCGCGAGTGGTCTTCCCCATCACAGCGCTCATCAAAATTGACAATACCGTTCGGCTCGATCTGTATGACTGGAACGTCATTCCCGGTAACCGCCTCCATAGTCTCCGGCAGTTTATGATCGGTCTCTATAACCGGCACAGTAAGTGTTAAAAGCAAAACAGTTGGGACAGCAAGGATACTGATGAATACGTTAATGGGAGTCTTTTCTCCCAGCTGTCCCACTGTTGGAAATAAAACCTTCACTTTATCATAAACAACCTCAGCCCAAGATTGCCTCGAGGTTGACGTCTGTACTGATGAATTAACTTCAGAGATATCGGACAGTGATAAAGGAGAAGAGCAGTGTGAACCATCGCTAATTGGAAGACTTAGATGCTGACTCGCTATCAAAGGTGATATGAGCGCTTCGGCCTCTCGCATCCTGTCGGAGTCAGGAAGTAGCTCATCTTCATGAAGTTGACTAGCACCAACAGGCAGCTCGTTGCTCTCATGAGCCGAATTGGGTTGAAAAGCCAAAAACCTGTCAAACGGAGATGACGATCGTGACTTTCCGCTGACAGCGCTGCCAGATCGAGTACGTGTTTCTCGACTGGTGCGTAGCTGCGGCAAATGAAGCGTATTTGAGCTAGGTATAGAACTTGAATCTGATGCATGGTTTTCACTTGTGATTATAGATAAAGATGGTCTAATGGCAGCTCCCTTTCGATAGGAAGGCCTTCGATATATTTCAGGATCCAAAGCCAGCGGGCCATTGTCGACATCAGGTGATACTGTCCCTGGGCCTGAAGATGTAGTGACTTGTGCTCTAGACGCACCGATACCTTCTGATGCAGAAGGGCCCACTGATGAAAGCGACCGACCGTGAGTTAGCCGGGTATTTTCCCTGAGACTGCTCTGCGATCGTTCTCTTGATCCGGAAGAGTCGCCTGGTTGGCGAGTGGAATGACCACGACTAGAACTAGATGAAGTGTGACGATGATGCCGTCGTATGTCTCTCTTATAATATGAGTGAACGTCTTGGCTTGCCGACCTGGCATGTCGTAAATATTGCAGTCCGGAGTTTTCTTCCAAGGGAGATTTGCTTTCTAACCGGCCGCGTTCCACTGCTGAACGTAAGTCAAGCGCACCCATCAAAGACGGCCGAATATGGGTGGCTGTGGTGAAACTACCAGGAGACTCGGCTAGGATCTCATCCACGGTATTTCCTCTTCGTATGCGGACGGCGTTAGCAATAGCATCGTATCTCCCATCTTGAATACTGCTCGAAGCATATCTATCAAGAGCTCGGTCTATTTCAACGTTTGTGGATTGTAGCTCTTGGCCCAACAGAGGAGCAGACTCTAAATCATCTGGAGCCAGTCCCCCACTATTCACGACATCTGAAAAATAAGAGGGCGCGTCACTGTCAGACCTTGAAGGATGCGATAAACTAGTAAATGAACCATTTGATTGATTCTGACGGGTTTGCTCCTGATGATCTCCAATAGGTATTCTCCGGGCAAGCCACCAATGCCATGTGACAACAAAGATTACATATGCCAGATAAAAGGTAACCATAGCCGCACATTCCCACAAAACGATGAAACCATCCTGTAAGCAGTACATGGCAAAGGCTACCGCGACGGTGAAAAAACCTAAATCGCGCAAGAACGGAGCCTTGCTGACTGGAAATGGGCATATTATGGCCATGGATCCTGCAACGACGGATGTTATAAATGACGCAGCACCAATAAGCTCGCCAACCGCCAACGACCCACTACCAGCCTTCATTGCAGCGTAAGTACTGAATACATCTGGAGATCCATTACCAAGAGCTAAAAGCGTAACTCCCGCGAAGCTCTCCGACATACCAAATATTTGGGAGATCGTACTTAGATTCGGGCACAAAAAATCTGAAGCGGTGATTCCGATAGTAGTGAATACGATCGTTAACCAGATTGAAATAAAAGCAAATGCTACAATGCGAAATTCTTTGGCGGTGCAGTAATATAGCTCGACATAATCAAAAACACCGATTTTTTCGTCTGCACAGTATGTTCTTGCGAAAGTGCACTGGTCTGCAGCTTTATTGATATCCTTGCACTAAAAGTCGTGTCAGATTAGCGGATACTTTAATTAGCAATGCGCCAGCAAAAAGACTGTAGTACTCACTTCCACTCCGTCGACCGTGATAGAATAATTCAGTAGGCTACTTAAAGACTTCTGTGCAGTGACAATTGGTGCCGCTGGCGCAATGACCGTCAATGCGTTGATTACCACAGCCTTCAAGTAAAACACGCATAGTACTGCCGCCAAAACTGAGAAAGAACGAGCAATGAACGAGCAATAGGAGCGAGGACGCGTTTGCTGCATGATTACGTTGATGGGCGCGCGATGATGTTGCTCGTTCGTGTGTTCCCTAATTTATGCGCGGGTACTCAGGATAGCTCATAATTCAATAGCCCTTCCCAATTTCTAATAACTCGCACTCATTGCAGAGACGACTACAATGCTCAAGAAATGCTTGCAAAGATTGGCAATTGGGGACGATCGTGGCTGTGACCGACATTTGCATCGACAGTTATGTTCGTCAGAAGCACGTGAAATCAAAAGTCTAGCCCCAGCCCCAATGCATCGCCGGTGTTTCGGATTTTAAAATTCCCGTGATGATCTCTATTAGCCCTAGCCCTTAGTCGTTGCCATGTCAACGCCTTTCAAGCACCTTTCAAAACAAACCTGGAGCGGTAGCCGCACATCACCACTTTCTAGCTTTACGTCTTCAACCTTCAATCCACACCAGTCTCTATCCCTATTGCACCGAAGAAAACGTACCCCTCACTAGGTTGCCCGTGCTGGTTTATTTGCAATGGTTCGTCAGCACGTTAGCACCACAGATGTGTCTGGTACAAGTCGCGCCTTGCCAGGTAGAGGCCGTAAAATGCTCAAAGATAGCCAGTTTCCTTCTCCATCCAAGCTACGAACAGCAGTAGTCGATGCTCCGGTTCTTAATGATGACAATTCAGAGAAAATGAAAAGAAGCAATCACAGACGCAATGCGCTCGATAAAATCAATCGCAATATCATTGCTGCTGCTTCTCCTGCTCATCGCCCCCAGTCAGAAAACAATCTGGTTGAAGACGGCCCACGAGTCCCGCTTCTTTCCAATTTTGAAGAATGGATGAAACTTGCCACAGATAATGTATGGATTATATTTAAAAGCAGCGATCTAGAAATTATCATCTAACAACTGAATAGAAAATTAATGCTACTAACAGTTGGAATTTCGCCCTCATTGATTACTTCCATGACATGTCGCTACTTAAGGAAGGTGACGGGATTAACTTTCAGAAGGCATCTTGTACTTTGGATGGCTGTGTAAAGATATACACGTCGCGTATCGACTCAGTGGCCACAGAAACAGGAAAGCTTTTGAGCGGACTCACTGATAATGCAACCAAACAAAAAGCTTCCGCGGCCGATACAGAAAATGCCTCCGATGCTGAGGATTCTGACAACGAAGTTGAGCGCTCTAAAAGGCCCAAGCGCCGTGTTCGGTCGGACCATACCTTGGCTAAAGACTTCGAGGCAGTTCAGTTGAAGAAACTCGACCTTGAGTTTTCGGTTGATCCTCTCTTCAAAAAAGCCACGGCAGATTTTGACGAAGGTGGGGCCAAAGGAATGCTTCTTAATCACCTTTTTATTGATGCAAGTGGTCGAGTTGTATTTGATACCAACGAAGAGGTCAAAGTGGATTTAGGAGATGATGACGGTATTGCTAATGCTAATTATTCTACGACCAAAGTGCTTGACTTGTCAGGTTTGAAAGGTAGTAGCGGCTCTTAATTGTAAAAGCTTTATAATGCTAACTCGGTTTATAGATCGATTTTTCAACGACATCCTTGAAGATCTTGACAGGAAATTTATCAGCCCTTCGTTGAAAGATTTCGAATTTCCGGAGGATATAAACTCCGTTCCCACCGATATATCGTTTTTAAGGGAGTTCAATGATATGGAAGAAGAATCCAATCTACATGATGGGCAAAAAGACAGTTACATTGATGACGCTGATCACTTCATGAACGACGATACTACTTTCGCTCCTGACGTAGCACCCCTCGAGGAATTTGGAAATGGTGGTGATCTTTGGCTTGAAAATATTCGAGCTAACTCAGAGGCTTCCAAATACACGGATCCATACGTCATGAATGATGACTGTGAAGAAAACTCTGGCGACGAAAGTGCAGCGGTTGGTGCCTATGTTCTCCGATTTGCTCAAGAAAACAACCAAAATAGGGGCAACGATATGGACATTTTTGCATATTTCGACGAGAATATCAAGAAGAACTGGGCGGGTACGCAAAACTGGAAAATCGAAAGAATGAGAAAAGAAACAAGCGAGCCTAAACGGCCGGCCACTACGCGTCAGACCAAGAAGAAAGATGATCTTGAGATCAACTTTCTTGATGATTCAACTGAAAATGACAGTATTTTTGACGTTGGCAATCCGAGTAGCATACAACTGCCAAAGTCACATTGGAGGGCAGATACGCGAAATCTCCTGCCAGACGATATCAACTTCAACTCTAAATCTCTTCTGCGACTGTTTTTGAAGCCCCAGGTCCAACTACGATTTCTTGGGCCAAATGAGAAATTATCTAAATACAGTACTCAGCTACGTTTACAGACTGCAGTCCGCGATCAAAACTATAGCCGTCCTATGAATGAGAACATGCAAGATGACGACCTGGCGGATGACTCAAGTAACTTTGAGTACAATGGCCAGGACGATTACGATGTTCCATATCAATCGACCTACGATGCCAACTTCTTTGATGAAAGAGGACCAGAAGCTATCAACGAAGCTGATGGCCCCTTTGTGGATGCGGCAGAATCTTATGAAGTGGTGGATGCCAAGGACAGTAAGCTAATAGATACAAACTCGAGTGACTCTTTTATGCATACGGCAGGTAATCGTACCGCTGCAATCAAAGCTGAGGAAGAATTTGAGTTTGGTAGTCAGTTGGTACTTAACAGTAGTCGTACGTTTAAGGCTGACTACGTCAACTATGCTCGTGTGGCTAAGAAAGTGGACGTAAAAAAGCTGAAGGACAATTTATGGACTACACTGGAAAGCAAAGAGTCGGCATCCAAATCTACTGGATCTGAAAGTTGTCTGGTACCGACTGAAGCGAATGCCGGACAGCTTGACTTCCCCACCTCGAACGACAGTAGATTTTCGACGCTTGTCGGTGGATTAGGTACCATGTACCCAGCCAAAGCTTTAGCAGACATTTCCACTAGCTTTTGCTTTATTTGCCTGCTTCATCTAGCGAATGAGCGAGGTTTAATTATCGAGAATAATGCGGATTTGTCGGATTTGGCTATTCGAAGAGATCCAGAGGCTGTGATCGAGCAATATTAATAATAATCTATATTTGCTTTACCGGAGGAATGTTGATGGGTTCTTTTGCACGTATCAATTAGATGGACTAAATTCTCGTATTCAATCATATTTCTAGAGCAGTAGAATCTTTTGGTTATTCGCGTCTGCATATAACATTCATAAGATTTGTGCATTCGAATCCTGCCCCTTTAGCCAAATCAACGACTCTAACTCCATCCAAACTGAGGACCCCAACACCTAATGCGACCAGCTTAATTTCCGTTTCATGAACTGCACCTGGACCTAAAGGACCAACTCGTATATCATTAACCAAAGAAACCAGTTCATCAGCTTCTATTTTCCCCGATGTATGCATAGTCTGCAAAGCAGCGTCATCCATCACAATTGAAGCTGAAGGTAGCGGTTGTTGGGCTTGAGAGGATTTTCCTCGCTGAAGCGGTTCGCGGGGCAAAGTTTTCAAGTTGTTAGTTTTCCATTTCTTTGGTTGAATGAGCAATGCAATTCGTTTGGATGACCGAGAATTATTTGAAATGAAGATTTTCCAAGTGAATATTTCACCTGCAAGGACCTGAGTGGGACCAGTAAAAGTCACGCTTAAGCCTTCATGGGTAACTTCGCGTAGCGCGGCCGCATACGCAGGCTGTTGAGACTGGAGTTGGGAGCCGAGAGATGCCTGTGATGACAGGGAAGGAGATAATAGCTGCTGCCCACCAGGCTGCGATATATGAGCTGCCGGCGGGTGGGTTGGGAGGCTCCAAAGTCCCCCATGAAGCATTGGGGACATGTCAGCATTCATAGACGATCCCATACTGGGCGAGCGCAGCTGTTGCATTTGCAACCAGGCAGACGAGCTTCTCCCTGAAATTGATCTGAAGCCTCCGCCGGCTGGTAGTGATAGCAATTCTGTATCTGATTGAGCAAGACGTGATGTTTCTGTAGCCTGCTGCGTTGATGCGGATGTACCAGTAATATTGGTCGCGAAATCAATCACGGTATTCCACACAGTTTTAACTAACGGCCCCATGGTGTCAATTTCTTTGAGATTGTCAAATCCGGTCTCTGATCCTGGTTTCAAAATTGGAATAAACTCCACCTTTATGGAGACTGATCTCGTCATATCCTGTCTGTTAATAACTTGATCAGATTGAAACACGCCACTATTTCGGTTCTGAGAATTAGTCCCATTTGGTGATCCAGCAACAACCAATGGCACCAGGCGGAAAATCTCAGAGATACCGTCCATTGGTTGGCATCGCATTGGAAATTTGCCAACCGGTAACTGAAGCTGATCTACTTTTCCGCCAACTACCACGAACTCTATCGATCGAATCATGACATCCACTTTGGCATAGGCCGTAATGTCAATGTCTAGATTAGCTAGAACCACGTTTTCATCTTCAGAAAGTGTCGTCCCGCTCGGTAAGCGAGAACACCGCAGTCGTAAATTTAGGCTAGGAAACACCGGAATGTATATCCTATTGACCAACTGCGGCAACTTGATAACCTCAGGAGGCAAAGTTGATCCAGAAAATCCAGCATTTTGCGCAGTTGGCGACAAGATCTTCGTAGCAGATAAAGTCGGCGGATCGGGAAGTGCACCAAATTTTATATCGTGAGATAAGCCATCAAGAAGGTTTAGTCCAGAAAGAGGCGTGAGCGGAATTAAGTACTTTTCTGACGGCTGTTCCTCAACGACAAGTGAGTTTTCAGCATCGCTATCTTCATCTGACAGCATCGAAGGTGTCCATAGAGAAACACTGCCTCCTTCGGTTGCTTTCGCTCGTAGACTAGCTCGAGCAAATATCGAGATACGTGGAGAGATTAATCTAGTTTTAGGACGCGTCAACTGCACCTCGACTAACCACACTGCTGACCAGCTCCCATTTGTATCACCGTTAACATCCGTACTAGTACTCGCTCCGCTATCATTTAACTTTCCAAAATCTTTGCTGGAGTCAGCACAAGATACGTGCATTAGAGATGTGTAGTCAATGACGCTAGCAAAAATTGGATAATTAGTTTCCTGTAGTTCTTGTACTTTAGTCGGCTGTTGTTGTTGAAAACCAAGCGAAGAATATCGTGCGCTTGCAAAACTTGCAGCTGATACATCAATTGATAGTGCAAGGCGAGCCAGATAGCTGTTAAAATGTAGCGAAGTCATATCTGGGACCTCAGATGTCGAGAGGTGCAGGCGAACGTAAACAGGTAATTTCTCGTCTATTTCAAGCACGTTAGCGAAAGTGCAGTTAATTTTATTAAACAAGCGCACGAACCATAGAAAACAGAGCTCCTCGTCGGGGCCTTTAGTATTTCATCTATTGCATTACGTGGGCTGATGGTTGATCCAAATAGATCAGGGACGTGAACGGTGAGGTTCCCAGTCGAAAGCACCTCCAGACTCGTACGCTTTTCGTGAGCAACCTTAGCCGTTGCCATTAGTCCACACTCCAGAATTGACTATAGATATGCCACCCTAGAAGATGATTGACATGCGGAGGAGGCAATTTAGCGAGACCCTGTTGGGCTAGCTATGCCTAACGCGACGAAAGGTGCAGTGCGGCGTCTGTACACAGGCCATAAGCCGGCTCACTAATTCACGAAACTGTGACTGAAGATTGCCTGGGAAGATGATCCGCGCACGCAGCGTAATTACGCGTTTCGCGAGTGCATACAACTTGAATCAGACTTATTGATCCGCACCTCAATTGCCACTTTTGATTTTAAGAGAACCAGAAATCAACATTACTGCAACTATATTTGAGATTACGCTGTGTTCTCATCGTGTCTTTACTTCTGACACCCGTCAATTTTCCTCACGCGACTCTCGACGTCAGCAATCATCATGGTTAAGCCCACTTCATGGCTGCGTGGCAAATCCACCAATTTATCCAGCAAGAAGTCGTCAAAGTCATTGAACTCTCTAGAAGAAGGTGATGTCTGTGAGTTTAATGATATAAATCTCATGTCATCATTAGATTCTGACTGAGCTACATTATTAGTGTCGAAGGCGCTGAGGGCTATGGATTGCATCATGGCTGATGATCTAGAAGGAGCGAACCGAATCTTAGACGATTCTCCGTCGAAAAGTGCCTATCCAGACGTAAGTGGTTTGCTGCAGTAATTGGACTACCTAAGTTATTGACATTGATTATCTAGCTGGGAAGAGGTGTGTTGGCTTTCATGTCTGCCACTCTAGGCTTCGAGGCCGACGTGATAAAAGATGGTATGTCAGCGCAGTTACAGGCCATTTTGCTTTTGCTGATAAATGAAATAGCGTCGGAGAAGCTCAATGCCGCTGAGTCTTCGGCTACCAAGTATCGGTTAAGAGCTCAGAAATCTCAATACAAATCTAGTGCATTTGCCCCCGGTACTGAGTACTATTTAGCGGTAGCCGAAGCCCAGCTTATGGGAGCCGTTGTTTTGTTCTTGAGTGAGAGTGCTATTGCCAGTGTTAAATCATTTTACAAGCTGCGACGCGCCTATCAAATTCTTGCCGAGATATACAACAGCAATCTTGAGGATGGATTAGATGCTTTAGCAGTTCCTGCCGGCGATAAAAAGGAGCCCCTTCCGGAAGAGCCAGACCTGAACGATGATGACGCGGAGCCAGAACTTGACGACATTGATCAGTCTCTGGAGGCGCTTGATTTGCAGTTATCCTTAGATCAGCAACTAGAGACCTGTGACGATGACTTCTTGACAAACCCATCTGAACAAAGCACAGTCTCGCAGGAGGCCACTACATTTAAGCCCTTTGCTATGTCATTGCCAAAGAGTACCGGGACCACATATCTCACCGAGGAGTTCATCAAATCTGGCGTCAATTTGTGTTTTGGTGTATTGCAGCTTGTCATTTCGATGATTCCTCCTGCGCTTGGAAAAATCCTTTCTATAATTGGATTCAAAGGCGACAAAGATGCGAGCATTTTGATGCTGTGGGAAGCTACTAAATCAGATAACATTCACGGAGCACTGGCACTTTTGACATTATTACTGTACTATACCGGCCCTGCACAGACATGCGACATAGAAGTAGAGGGCGGATACCCTAAGGCACGACTTATTGAAGGGTTAGAAAAGGCTCGGAAAAAATATCCCAACAGCGCTCTCTGGCTTCTACAAGAAGCACGGATGAAAGGGATGAATGGTGAACTTCCGGAGGCTATCAAAATGCTTCAATCTCCCATGAAAATCCAGATGAGACAGGTGGAAGCATTGGTTGTGTTTGAAATGGCAATGGGCTTTCTAGATATGCATGAATTTGAGGAGGCAGGTCGAAATTTCATTATGATGACACATCTAAATACCTGGTCGCATGCATTATATCACTATGTTGCTGGCGTGTGCTATGTTGAGTTGTACAGAAAAGAGTTACGCTCAGATACTCCCGATATTGCAAAGCGAGATAAGTTCAAGAAGAAGGCAGAGCGATACTTGACGGATGCGCCTACCTTGGTCGGACGCCGGAAAGTTATAGGACGTCCGATGCCGCTAGAATTGTACTTGTCACGAAAAATTGCAAAGTGGAGATCATGGATGCCTGCCGACGACAAGACAGCGAGTATCGTTGACTATGTTGGAGGCAGTCCTGCCAACGAAATCATTTATTTCTGGAACGGTTACAAGCGGATGCCAGAAGAGAAACTTTTGCAGTCACTTCGCGAACTAAATTATTACCATACAGAGAAGCAAGCGATTGTTGATCTGGACTCAATCCCGGCAGATGATGCAGAGTATTTCAAAAAATCAGTGGCAACGATACCTCAGCTAGGCGAGGTTGACGAATTAGGAGTGAAAAATCTGCTGCAGAGCGTAGTGCTGCGACATTTGAAACGGCAGGAAGCGGGCCTCAATCTGCTCACAAATAAAGTGATGCCCATTCAAAGAATTGAAATGAAAGGAAAGGAGGACTGGGTGGTTCCGTGTGGAATTTACGAACGAGCAGTATTTGAATGGACGGCCAACGGAGCAGCCGGAAAGGAAGAGACAGAGAAATGGCTTACTAAGGCTGCGCATTATGGACATGAGTACGATCTTAGTACTCGAATCGGATCTAGAATCCAGACGGGATTGGAAATGCTTAAAAACTTATAGATCTAGTTGAATAAACCGCGCTGTTTAGATTTGTTGATTGACAGTTATGGATGAGTGCGGCGGGCTGTGCGGCGGGCGTAGTAAATTGGGTGTCGTGTCTAGGGTATATATTAGCATTAGAAGTGCGCCGAATAATTAGGTTCCGACTTAGATCTGTATGCGGTAGAATATATCAAGTAGGACAGTTCACTCTATACACCTATCGTCAGCAAGAACGTAATGAGTAATAAACAGATTGAGAAAACTATCACTCGCGTCCGACAACGGTATGTGTATCGAAACCGTCAAAAGTTGCTCGCGCAACACAACTATAATGCAGTGTCATACTAACATTCTCATGCAGGATCGCAGATCATCAATACTATGAAGCCCAGCAGGCTATCAAGACGGTTGTCGCCCGACTCAATAAAGCGAAACAATATGATCAAGCAATTGAGACACTCTATCAAGGATCCCAAGAGTTGTTGGCGGTTGGAGAGAGCGGCAGCGGAGGTGAATTGTCTCGACATCTCATTGAAACTTATAAATTAGCCAGTGTGCCAGTCACTCCTCTATCTAAAGGTGCGGTGCTCCCAAGAGATATAATGAAATTTTGACTGACTTCGTTACATAGCGCGGATCATACAGCTATTCAAGATGTTCAAGCCCGATGATTTACGTCGAAAGGACTTTGTCCAGGATGCACTTCACTGGTCAGTTACTGATGAGAACATTTTCGGTGATCCAGAACTTTGTCATGTATTTGGATCAGCTTATGCAAACGGTGAGATTGATTGACTGATATATCAAGATGAAGAGTGAAGTTGCTAACTCTATGCAGAGAATAAGACGTACGAAGCGGAGCGATATCTTCTAACAGGTACTAAAGAAAGCGCAATTGCTCTAGGTGACCTTCTCTTTGAATGGTTTTCTGACGACTTTGATTTATCAATGGCGCCTTATTACATATCTCGAGCGGTGCTGGGATATCTGACTGTCGGTAATATTCGAGACGCCACAAAGTCTCTTAATGTTTTCATTGAGAAGTTACTTGCGTCAGGTCGGATGTCAAATACACAAAAAGTCTCTTCATCTTCAGGTGATGAGATTATCGTATTTTCGGATCTACCACTCCTCAACTTCTTTGAACTATTGGTAAAGGCGTGTCAACGGGGGAACCAAGATCTGTATCGTCGTCTTCGATTCAGATACAAAACCGCTATTAGTGATGCGGGCTGTTTTGAAAAACCTCTTGATAAGATCGGTCTTATTTTTTTCGACATCCAGCCGCGTGGACAGGGTGATATTTTGCAGAACTTGATGGGAAGTTTTTTTGGTGGTGGTTCTGCAACGGGTTCTGGCAATCCTCCTCGTCAAATTGGCGCTGAACTCGACTAAAATATGGGCCTCATTATCCATTCCTACTCGTTCCGCATACTTGACTCGTCTAAAAGCTGCATCAATATACTCTTACGAGATAAGTATAATATTTAGTAATAAACCTTTCTTTCAACGAACAGAAAAAGTACAAAGCAACTTGAAAAACGTCACAAATTTCACGTTCAATTGTTAATAAAGAAAGATCATTACCGGTGATGAACAAATATCTAGAAGCAGTCTTAGATTCACCAACAAGTATAGCCTAAAAGCAATAACCGTGGATTCATATCTACATTCTTATTCTTCAGCGCTTACAGAAAAGAGCACTGTAGTTTATCGAGTCTGTTTTGATTTACAAGATAGTTATGATTACAACTCTGCAGGATAGAAAGCAAATGCAATGGCGACGATCATGTAGGTGCCGAGAAGCATAGCGCCCTCCAGCCAGTTTGAAGTACCGTCTTGAATTTGTGCCTAAGCGGAGGTCAGTAGCGGCAAAGCAAGTGTGATCATATACCTAATACTCACATTTGTGATAAATACTGAGACAAAGAGGACAGCAGTCTCGAATGTGCTGAAGAAGAGAGTCATGGGCTGACCCATTATCCAACCCAAGATGACCAAAAAAGGAGTCAAAAACAGAGCGATCTGCATACTAGATCCAATAGCGACACCAATCGCTAACTCCATCTTGTTCTTCATAGCAACCATAACGGCAGTAACATGCTCAGCAGCGTTACCAACAATCGGCAGCAAAATTAATCCAATAAATGTCTTCGAAAGGCCAGTAGAGACGACAAGAGAGTCAATAGAGTCAACGAGATAATCAGCGCAGACAGAGACCATGATCGTGATAACGGTCAAAGCAACCAAGCACATAGCGACGGACATCTGGGCCGGCTCTTCCTCCTCTACATCACCCTCTAAACCTTCAAACAGAGTAGCATGAGACTTCAACTGGAAGACGAGATACAAGACGTAGATGATGAGCAAAACGATAGCTGTCCCACGAGAAACCGCAAGCATTCGTGATTCGCTAATTCCACCCTCCTCGACGGAATCAATAGTCGCTCGGAACGCCGCAGGGATCAAGAGAGACGATGTCGCCAGGGCCATAAGCGAAGACATTGTCTGGGCAACAATGTTGGAGAAATGTTGCTCTTGGTAATACATGCCACCAGCCAAAAAGCAGCAACCCAGAACCAAAAGGATGTTTGAAAGAATTGATCCGAGCATCGAAGCTTGTACAATCAAGATCTCGCCGCGAGCAAGAGCAACAATGGCTACGATCAGTTCGACGGCGTTTCCAAAAGTTGCGTTGAGCAGACCACCTAAAGTTTGTCCAACGTGCTTTGCAAGCTCTTCAGTAACATAACCCAAAAGAGCGGCAAGAGGTACAATAGCCAAAAAGTTGAAAGAGAAAACCAAGTAAGCTGATCCGTGGATCGCGCCGAAGACGATTCCAATTGGCACGAAAACAAGAAGCACATTGATATAAGACGACAACATTAGTAGGCGAACGACGTGAATCAACCCAAAGATGCCGTTCGGGGGAGGAGCTGGGATGTCGTCGGGCCCAATACCAGAGCCAGGGATGCCATTGGACTCATCCTCTTCCTCAATGTCACCGGTAGCGCGTGTGTTTACGAGCGGAGTGGCCTCGACTGCTTCCATGTGCGCTAGAAGTGACGCCGAAGAAGGTGTCCGAGGTCCCGCGGGGCGTGTGAGGGCCACTTTGGCCTTCTTGAGGTTCTGCATGGTGCGGGTGAATGTGGTGATGTAGAGGAAGGAGTTGCAGAAAGGACAAAACGACCGGAGAAACAGTAGATCGGAAATTTGACTGCGGCCGGACTGAGATGAGGAGCGCTCACTCTAAACTCAAACTGGTTTAGGGTGTTCACCAGCGCCGCACTGCGCCATCATCTTGCCGTATTCGGGCGGTCCTGAGCTTTAGACAAAGCCCACGGTTTCTCAGGGGCCAGCCGCACACACTCTTTTCTTCGCCGGCATCCGCGCCGGCCGAGACTTGTTGATGGTTATACCTAATAGGAGATAACTCCACGCAAAAAGCTTGTACAGAAAACCCTCCTCAATTCTCTATTTTCCTACCTTGGCTGGTATCGTTATCCAGCCATGTCCACACTCACGCGTAATCCTCTGCTGACTGTCAAAACTAAACTTTTATATAACATTGGCACTAAGGGTTAGGGCGCGGGATAGGGTTACAAAATGATGCGTTATAGTAGCCGCTGAAAATTTTTTGTGCAATCAAGGCCTGGCTAGCTCAATTGGCAGAGCGTGAGACTCTTAAATGACTCTTGAAGTTATCTCAAGGTTGGGGGTTCGAGACCCCCGTTAGGCTTGATTTTTTGTCGCCTGGCTGATAATTTTTGTTTGGATAACTTGTCAAAATGTTCTTCATGACAACTAATATAACGTTTACGTACGTCAACTTGCGATAAAGATCTTGCTGGCCATTCGATAAAATAATATTCTATTCAACGCATACTCATTCGTGCTCTTTACGCTCATACAGTATATATGCTGTCCACGTCCGGATGCCAGCCTTTGATATCCTACAATACTAAATTCTCAACACTGCGATCACTTTCCAAATCCCTGACCTTTGTAGCAACCCATGTACTGGCATACATATTAGTTCTATCAATACTGGTCTTCTTCTCTCTCACTTGCGCAGCATGGCACTTGAATCCCTCACGGTCATACACCTCAGTGTACCATGGGTGTTTTGATGCAGAGCGGAAG